>JBBYHK010154949.1:0-20327 GCA_038382065.1 Adansonia grandidieri | reverse complement strand
TGAAAGAAGCAACAACCAAAAAAAATAGTAATAATGGCAAATAAAGGATGCAAAAACGAAAGAGATAATAACAATAATTGAAGTTGAAAAAGGTAGCGACATGTAAAGGTCAAGGAAGCAACATTGGAGGTGAACGAGGAAAAAAATAACAGCAGGTGAAAAAAGGTAGTGGCTAGGGAAATGAGAAGACGGGAAAGGAAAGAAATATCAAGGTTCTGCAAGTAAGTATATTTTAGAAAATAAAATAAATATTTAAAGATTGAAAAAAAAGAAAAAAATAAAAAGTTATGGCCAAGATTGTCCAACAAAAGATTTAGTGGGTCAATGGACCATTTTATCTCCAATGGAATTAAAGGTGTTCACAACCTAACCACACTATTAAGGTGTTATTTAAACAACAATTATATGCTACAAGTGGGCTAAAAGCAACACAAATATCAATGAAATAGAGGTTCAATGAATTCTAAATGAGATCCTAAATTATATAATAGAGTTTTATAAAAAATGGCAAAATATGCAAAACCTTTATTTAAAAAGTTAAGGGTAAAAGAACCTAAAGTAACCAAAAAAACATGCAGAAACAATCAGAAAATAGAAAAAAATTTCTTTGCACACTTATTCTTAATTAGAAACTTTTAAAATTGTTGACACATATGGTAGTGGTCTAAGAAACGGAGGAATTCTAAAACAACGAAAGCTACCAGAAATTCTAAAGAACAATTATTGAATATATTTAGGAATATAGAGTAACACTTAACAAAAATATAAAACAATTAAAAAAGTTTTAGTTATGGTATTATGCATTGTAAAATTTTAAAAAAGCCTATTCAATAAAACTTTATATTTAGGAATATAGAGTAATATTTAACAAAAAAATAAAACAATTAAAAAAGTTTTAGTTATGGTATTATGCCTTGTAAAATTTTAAAAAAGCCTATTCAATAAAACATTAAGTAGATTGTTACTGTGTCAAAAGCCTTCTACTTAAAAGTGTTAAGAATTTATCCTTAAAGCAAATATTTTCCATATGATGAAATGTTGACATTCATATTTGAAATTTGATACTGAATGTATAAAAGTGAATCAATTCTTTTTCACATTTTATTATAAAAGAACTGTTACATGATCAAAATATTAAAAGTTTACAACAGTCTCAGAATTTTCAAAATTTGTTCCCTAAACTCAAAACACAAATCCAAAGAGATTAGCTACCACCCCTCATATTACCTCTCTTATTAGCTAGCCAGAGTATAGGTAAATATTATAAGAACTTAAAAAGATCAGAATAGTTAAACATCAAATGAGACCTTTAACCTCATGCTCTCAACCTTAATTTTTAAAATAAATCCTATTGTCCAATAGCTTTTATAAAAAAAATTAAGTCTTTCCCTTGGCATGAGATTAGAGAAGAAAATATGACAATTTTAAAAGTAAAAAATTATAAAAAAAAAAGAGCATAAATTAGGCGTAAAAAACTATTTTGCTAATCCCATCTAAGGCTGAAACGACAATGTTTCATGCATGGCATATTTCCCCTCTCTCTTTTTATTATTGATTTAATTGATAGCCAGAGAGTTATCAATGGTAAGTGCTTCCCTTTTTTCATTTAATGGACCAATGATGGATGGTTGCTCTTCTCTGGCAATTTTCTTTTGCTTCTTGACAACCCAGCCATAAATGTTTATTTTTCCATCTATTTTGCTTGGGTTTTTCTTTGCAAAAATTTTTAGGTTTATAAATCAAATAGTATTTTATTATAAATCAGGTTTTCTTTATAAAAGGTTATCAGCGCAATGGCATTGAAGGTAGAACATGATTTATTGTGAATTGTGTTTATGGTATATTATGGCTTAAGACTACGTGCTCTTTTTTTTTCCTCTTTTATTCAATTATTTGTTATTTTGATTAACTTTGAGATGTTTTGGAGATTATTTTAACCCATATTAGAATTTGTGAATATTTCTCCTTTTTTTTTTTTAACTTTCGCTTTTGTGAATTTTTATTCAAATATCAAGTCTGATACTAAAATCAATGATTATTAACTATTTAGTGTATCGATACATGTATTATAGTAGAATTAAATTACTAAAATTTGATAATTTTTGTTGTGTAGATAAGTTGTCCTTATATTTATTTTACTACAAATGTTTTCACAAGAACTCAGTGTTAGATCTGATTGTGGGTCTAGTAATGGCACAATTGATTCTTTTGCATGTTTGATTAGTAAATATGCAACCAGAACAATTGATAATGGTTATCCTAGTTAGGCTTATGTAACTGTGATGCAAAACAAAGAAGCAAGAGGAAGGAATGCAAGTTGGCGTTGCAATTTCTATAATGGAACTTACAAGGGATCTTATTTTAGAGTGAGCGCTTATCTATTGAAGGAAACGGAAATGGCATAAGTGTATGTTCAGTTGTGGTAAATGAATAACTAGAAGAGATGAAACAGATAGATAGAGAGGCTACTAAAAAGCAAAGCCAATGCAAGTTCCTTTATCTATTGGAACTACAAGTTTAAAATCACCTAGACCTAATGTCTTTTTGATGGTATTAGCTTTATTAGCTTTGAGTTAATCTCGATTTTAATATAATAATAACTTAAGCTTAATTAACTTTTGTTAAATATTTTCCATCCTAGTAATTTTTCTTGAATTAATTTGCAACTATTTTAGAAAATACTAAATTAACTTTAACTTCTTGACTTCTCACAAATGGTTTTCCAAATGCAAACTTATATTTAAAATATTTTTTAGAAAAGTTAAAGTCATTTTCAAGACAAGAAAAACAATTATACAAGTTATTTTGAATGAATGTATCAATACAATGTAGGCATGTATCGAAACAATGCTTAGTACTAGCTAAACTTCTTTGAAACTCCAATTTGTATCAATACACTTTAGGTTGTATTGATATAATTTCTAATTTTTATCGATACAAGACATCCTAACGATCTAATTTTTAAGAATTGTATCAATCCTACACTAATCAATCAATACATTAGAGTGGAACTTAACGTAAATAAGCATTTATGAAGCTTACAGTGGCTCTACACCTACCAAATTAATGCCCAACGTCCATAATTCACTCTCAAGCTATAAATAAAGGATTGCAACACTCCAAGCATCAAGAGATACCAAAGATAGATAAAGAGATCCATAAACAAGTTTAGAAATCTTCAAGTTCTTACTTTCATCTTTCTTGTACACATTTGTATTTATCATTTTAACTTGTATCTCTTCTTGATTGTGCTGAAATTTTTTCAAGCACTCACCTATTAGAGCACTTGATTAGTTTGCAAAAACTTTCTCTTATCACAAAAGGGTTTATGTGAAGATTAGTGAGATTACTTAAGAATTTGGTAAAATTCTTAAAGGGATTTAGAAGGTTCTATCTTAACCTTAAAAGAAAGTGATTATAAGGTTATACCCTAGCCTTAAAGTAAATTTTCACTAGTGGATTGTGGAAATCACTTTATGAAGGAAATGCCAAGAAGAAAAAACACAAGCTTTGAGTTCAAAGATTGAACCTTTATGCATTATTTGATTGGTTTTCTATTCTTTAACTCATTTTTATCTTTATTTACTTTTAATTTCTAATTTTAATTCATTTTGAGTTGAAATTTTTCAAAAACCAATTCACCCCTCTAATTTAAGTTCATTTACTTTCAATTTCTAATTTAAGTTAATTTCATATATTAAGCTAACAGATGGAGCAATAGAAGAAAATCCAATGAAAGAGCATTAGGAAGGGCATTTAATAACAAAGCAAGAGAGCATTTGTCATGTGAAATAACTAGGCTATTTTTATTCTACTGGTTTGCCTTAAAATGTTGCTAGAAATCCCTATTTTGTTTCACATATGCTACGAAGACCTCTATCTCGAGTTTTCTTCCACCTAATTATACTGCTATAATAAATACACTATTGCAAAAAGAAAAGGCCCACCTAGTGAGGTTAACTTCAACCTATTAAAGACAATTGGCTAGAAAAAAGTGTGAGTATAGTGACTGGTGGTTGGACTGATGCTTAAAGAAGACCATTGATTAACTTCATGGCTACCTCAGATTCGTTACCAATATGCTTGAAGGCTATTGATGGTTTAACTAGCCAATCTGATTTTGTCCACCATTAATAAGGTTGGACTACAAAACATTATCCAAATTATTACTGATAATGCACTTGTTTCCAAGGCTATCGGATTAATTGTTAAATCAATTCATCCTTATACATTTTTGGACACCGTGTGTAGTGAGCATGTTGAATCTTGATCTGAAGTGCACCTAAAAATACACCAAACGATGAAGTTGTTTATGCTAAGTTTCATTGGATTACTGCTGTTACTGATGATACTTTTTTCATTTGAAACTTTATCATGAATTATTCCATAAGATTAGCTATGTTTAATCAATTTGCGCGTTTGAAGCTACTTATGATTGCTAAGACTAGATTTGCCTAATCCATTATAATGTTCAAAAGGCTGAGAACCATTAAGCATGGTTTTCAATCTATGGTCATTATTGAAAAATGGTTTCACTATAGAGAAAATGATGTTTCAAAGGCTGCCTTTGTGAAAGAAACAATTCTGAAGGATATTTGGTGGGATCAAGTTGACTATATTCTGAGCTTTACAAAGCCCATCTATGAAGTGCTTCTTTCTTGTGACACTGATAAGCTAAATATTCATTTGGTTTATAAGAAATGGGATTCTATGATCAAGCAAGTGAAATTAGCAATATATTAGCAGGAGGGCAAGGAGGTAAGTCAACGTTCATATTTTTATGAAGTGGTGTATAAAATCTTAATTGATAGGAAATTTTTTTTATATATTTAATGAATAAATTTCACAAAACTCAAAAAAAAAAATTTAATAATTACATTTTTATTTTGAGAACCTTGCTGGATTCGTACAGGCACCGGTTATTTGCTTAAATTTATAACTCATTGATAATCGACGGCTGCAAAGGCTGACCTTAGTACATTTCTTTTTAGCATTTTTGCCTCCACGATCCTCGTGTAATATTTGAAGTGTTCGTAAAATGAGTGTGAGTGTGCTTAACGTGATTTCCGTGAATAAAGTGTGCCTTTATTTTTAGATTTTGTATGCTTCCAATGTGTAAAAGAGAATCATATATCCCCATATTAAAAGTCCTGTATTTCCTTGTAAAGTATTAGTTGCTTAACATTAATCAATTTATTTTATGCAATTTGAATTACACGTTTTATAAATTTATGTGCTTTTATTTGTTGCTTGGACCTATTTTTGATGTTAAAAGCATGTAATTTTGTTATGATTATATTTATATTATAAATATTATATTGAAGACAAATAAAATTAAAATATAAGAGTGTATTGTTTTGAGTACAATACTTTTGTCGTTCATTTTCAATATTCAATGCAACTATAAAGACTGAATTTTTTATTCTTTCCGCCTTTTTCTTATTGGTGCTTTAGGGAGCTAGCAAAGCAAACCCGTTCAAGTTTATCTAAGATCGAATTTGATCTGATTTGAATTGATATAAAATGTCAAAGGCTCAAATTAAAAAAAAAATCTAAACCTAAAAAAAATTGAAACTCGAGAAAATTCGAATATGAAAAAAAATTTAAACCTAAAAAAGCACAAAATCGACATGACCCAAGCTGAAATCTGTTAAGACTTGAACCCTAGATCAATTCGATCTAAAACCCATAAAACATTGAATTTCTAATAAAAAACCTGATTATATGATTTTATTTAAAATAAATATATTTTTTCAATTCTTAAAATCAAACAAATAAAGTTTTTTAACTCTTAAATGCTTTTGCATTATAAAGTGTAGAACATTTTATTTTTTTCATTTGTTGATAACTTTAACACACATACTCAATGTTAATTTAGAAGTAATTGTGGTAACTGAAATATTAATATATCTTTTGTCATTGACAAAAAACGGTATACGAAATCATTTTCTTCCAGTAATGAAGAACATCATGTTGTTTCTCGTAAACTTCTCTAAACTCATCTAAAAATAAATTCAACTATGTTATATCTAATATAGATCTAATTTTATAAATTTTAAATCAGTATAATCAAAAGTAAGTTCACATATCAAATTATAATAGCAAATGTATAATTAAATTAAAAATTAATAAATTGATTAAATTAATTGTTTAGTGTTATTTTATATTTAGTTTAGCTCACTTATAAAACAAAACATCTTATGTAATATCAAAACTATATTCTACATATCATAAAAACTAACAAAAAAATGTAAGTGTATAATCATGGTAAAATAATAAGTATCAAAATGTACAAACTATTTTTTATTTATACTATAAATAAAATATATTGAACTTATATATTTAGCTTTTATTTGAACTTAAAAGTTATCGTACTAAAATTAATAGATAATAGTTAGATACATTATATTGATACTCAATATATAAATAAAATTATTATATCTTTATATTTATATAAATATTTATTAAATTTTTGAAGTTTAATTTTAGTATTTTTTTTCACTACTCAAAAGTAAAATTTATTATTAAAATCAAAATTTAAAAATAATTTAAAGCTTATAAAATTTGAAAATTATTCAAATCCACCTAAGTCCGCCTAAGTTCAAACCAATTCCAATCTAAAATAATCAAACTCGAAAAAACCCATATATTAAATGATCCAAGCTGAAGATAATCCAAACCTGAAATTATTTAAACCCAAAAATACTCAAATCTAACATTAATTGAATCTGAAAATGTTCAAACCCCATATCAATATAAATCCAAGATAACTATAATCCCAAGATAGCCCGATCCGAACCTCCCGTTTGCCACCTTTCGTGCTTGATGCTCGTTTCCTTCCTAATTTCCTCTAATCTTTTATCACATGATTGAATTACAACATAATTCTCCTCACTTTTTAAAGCCTTTATTTATAAGAGGTTACTGCATTTATTTCACAGAACGAAATAAAATCCATTAAGATACGAAATGTTGTCGTTTAATAACTTTTTGGCAACTAAACCAAAGAAGTCATTAGATTTTGGTGCCAACCTTTGGATGCCGAAAGTGTTGGTAACTTGGAGGCCAGGCCAGGCCACCAAACGTAGGAGAATATTATATGCAGACCTTTTTCAAACACTTCAACTCATGCATAAAAAAAAGTTCCACAGAAAGTAAGCAATATCGTGCTGCAAGGTTAAAATAAAGAAAGAACAACCGGAATCAAAGACTGGCTCCTGGGGTTACTTTGATATAACTATTATTATTATTATTTTCCCAAAAAAGAAAAAAAAAGCGTCAAATGTCACCAAAACAATTCTACTAGAAAAAAGCCCAAAGAAAGGGAATAGCTCCTGATCACCTGAGTGTGAGCAAAGTGAAATGCAACTTGAACTTTTGATATCTCACTTGAAACTTGCCGAAATCTATTGTACAGAGAGCAATGCATTTATTTTGTCTAAATATATTTCAATCCAGAGATGTATTGCTGTCTAGATATTATATATTGAGCCAAGGAATAAATAATTCCTAACCCTCCCAAAACCCTAATCTTAGTCAAATCAGTTATTATGATGGAAGGCAGATTGAGCGGCAATGTTAGCAGCGGCGTCCAATCTGTGTGCTTTCTGTAGCTCCACACAAACTGGTTGAATAGGATGTGGCTCGGGAATGTAAGGATCAGGAGGGCCAGATTCTTGACTGCAAAGAACCAACTAGGACCCCCAATTTCAATGCCCCACCCTGCATTTCCATGCCATACATCTTCCCATATGCTAAATAGTGCAGTCAAGACCAAATAAACTGATATGGCCGCCGTAACCGGGAAATACCTCTGTTTATCCCCAAATCCAGCAACAAAGTCAGAGTCCTGGTTCAGCAGCAGTAATATAGGAGCCAGGAAGAATATCGCCTGATTTGAGCCACCAGTGAGATTAACATTTAGGATCAGGCATATAGCAAAGCACATCACCGTAGCAACATTACCAACTGCGGGCATCCATGCTCCTTCAGCAACCATCCTTTTAATTGTGAAGGTTGGCACAGCAGAGGCACGGCGTTGCTGCATGAACCTCATTCGTGGAGGGAAACCCACAGAATTGCTTTGACCAGATTGATTATGTCTAACTGCACCCCTTTCAAGAGTTTTTTCCCGTATAAGTGAGGCAAGTTCATACTTTATTTCCAAAGCTATAAGCATAAAAATTGCTGCATACAGACCAAGAAGAGATGTCCTTGCCCCCTCAACAGCCAGTAGAGTTCTAAGCTTCCGTTCTTCCTCTCCATCACCAAATTCATTATCTCCAAAGAAGCTGTTAATTCTCACTTGACCTTCTAATAGGTAAGTCACAGGAAATAGAGCCACAAGGAGGGCAAACACCCATGGTAAAATCTTTGCGCTTAAGGTCGATGGAAAATGGGTGAAGACCACAAAAACTGATGAACAAATCATTGTTAAGATGATGAGGGCATGAAGGAGAGTAGCCTGAAGGAAAAACTCAGCAGATATGTAAACACCAAGAGCAATACCCATTGCAATGGAGTAAAATGTTCTCAACTCTACAATGTACTTAATAGGAATGACAGATGTCAAAGCAGCTAAAGTGAGTAGAATTGCCAATATAAGTAGCCAAGAAGGCCAAGTTGGTTTTGATGCCATGAAACCATATATAGAGATATCATCAGCAGATTGACGTGCAGCTTTGATTACGTCAGATCGGTAAGTCCATGATAATGGAATTGGTGGCTGCATTAGGATAAAGAGGAGACCTGTTGCCACCACTAGTACAATGCATCTCTTTGCAGACTGCACATACAAAACAAGAAAATAGTGTAATCAATGTACTAAATAGTGTAATCAATGTACTAACATTTTCCGTGAAAAAAGAATGCTTCGTGAGACGTATTTGAATATTTCTTAAGCATAGAACAACCATCATTTCTTATTTATCCAAAAACAAAAACATCATTTCCTACTTATGTTCAAGAATCATCCACATCAACTATGCTATTCGACTCGACAAGATAAAGGTACGTGTCGAATAGTTTAATTTCCCTTCCGAGTTGTTAGCTGAAAGCTTGCTCTTTTAGAGCTTTAGGAGGAAAGAAGGTATAGGAAGCACGAGCAAGTCTTTAAACAACTCCTTTCACAATATTGTTTCTATTGATAACAACTTCAGGATATTTCACAAAAGATAAGAACCTAAAAGAATTTCTTGAAAAGCAATAGAAAATATATCCATACCATGACATGGGAGAAATGCAGAGCAACAATGGGTACACAAGCCAATCCTGTCAAAAGAATACAAAAGCCTACAAGTAAACCATCAGAAGGAGGTCTACTATTCCACCATTGCAATGCTTCAAAAACTGTTTCACGGCAAAACCAGACTGATAATGCAACCACAGCAGCATGCGCATAGCCTTGCCAGGCTCTTATTTTTGATGCTGTTCTCGACTTTTCCCTACAATTATAAAGTGAAAAAAAAAATGATTTAATCTCAATTTAAGAATTAAGAGAGAGAGAGAGAGAGAGAGAGATCAAGCACCTACCTATAAAGAAGCAATGGAGGTGAAATAGCCAATAAAAGGACAGCTGACACCCACACAACAGATTTTGATGTAATAAACAGCATAGCCAGCTTCGAAGTATACAGACAAGTCAAAATCCAAACTGCCTTGGGTCCAATTCGATGATCCACAGATAGTCTTCGCACAAATGAAAGGCCAACCAATGTTGTCAGGATGACCATATAGCTTGGGTACATTACATCATCATCCAATCCATAATAGTATGTGCTTGAGTAACTGAAAAACTGATTCTCAATGTAGCATAGCAGCAATGCATGGCTGATCAAACCAACTTCGGTCAAAAAATGAAGTTTCGATGGAAGAAGGGCTAAACCTGGAACAGCCATGGCTAGAACAACATCAGCAACAATAAGTTTACAAAAGGATTTCAGAGGCATGCCTGCCAGCCATATGTTTAGATCCCAGAAATTATGCAGCACAAACCACATGACCATCAAGCTCCCAAGCATAACAAAGGCAAAATATGATGGAAGGCTCTTTTTTGTAAAGAAACGAGCCAAGTAAAAGCCAGCAACTGAAGGTAATGGAATAAACTGCAAAATGAAGTGCAAATATTATTTAAATGTCAGAACAATTAAATAAGAGTCCCTATCTTTCTCCCTCCTGTTATCTTGTCTTTTGATAAAAAGACATTATATAAACAGGACAAGCTAAGAATGGCAATTATTGAAGGGGTATCCAAATATTTGTAGCAAACTTAGTACGCAACACATATGGCACGTTTTATATTTGGAAAAGCAAAGTAGTTTTTTTAACAAATGAAGTTGAAAAACAAACTTCAATAAAAAGAGATCACAAAGCATAGCCAATTCTGGCACCCCATAACTTACTAGTGATTATCTAATTCAAGTATAATGAGGCTAAAACAATCACGCTAGGCATTCTGTCAAGCATCCTTAAAGCATAGATGACAACTCATCAAAGAAGTAAATACTATTTGCAACTATCCCGAAGAAAACAGCCAACTTCACACTTCAATATCAGCCATGTTGCCTCACAGTTAACGAAACACAAACCAAGCTCCAAGGAGTCACCAGTCTAGAGATAAATGTAGGCTACACTATATGGCACATTGAACCTCATTTATCAGAAGAAACTGACAAAATGATAAAAAAATGTTGTAGCTCTTGCTGTCACAGAAACTAAACATGGCAGATCAACCTAAGGTTCAAAAACAGGCTCCCAGGATACTAGATAAACTGATACCAAGTATATTCCATAGATGTTCTAGGAAGCAGATCTTTCCTGAATTACATCTTGTCGCCAACAAACTTTGGAAAGTCCTCTTTAGGCTTTAGTTACATTTGCTCCATTCCCCCAAAAATTTAATAGGCAAGCTAGTAAGAATATTGTTGAAAGAAGCAATGGAATGATCTAAAATCCAGGAAACATGGAAACAGATGCGGGACACAGGTACACCACAATATAAACACGAGACGAACATGACAGTAAGACAATTTTTTAAAAATTAAGATACGACAAGATGGGATAAACAATAAAAAATTACAAATAAATATTAATAGTAGATATAGCATTAAGTTTATTGATTTTGAATGAAAATATAACAAACATGCACTAAAATTCTTCGAAAATATATAAAATTTTACAAAAAAATATTTTGTTACTACAAAATTTTAAGGTAATTTCATAGTTGTATTGGACTATTATAAATAAATGTGGTCCAATGATTTTCAAGCTCAAAACTAATCACCCAATAAGGTTTTAAGCCATCCACCAGAAACCCATTTGACCCAGTTCTAAATATATGATACTCAATTGCCATCCAATTTATAAACACATTTTTTTCTTCCATTCTAACAATGTTGAGGTTGGTTGCCTAGTTGAACAAAACAACCGATCATTCCCTTCAGCTTATTCCTTGGATCATCGCCTCAGAAACTTTTGCCTATTCATTGCCATGTCCACACCATATAATTTGTATGTCCATGCCACATCCAAAATGACAATTTCGGTTTTCCATAGTTTTATGTATCCGGTGGTTTTCAACAAGTATTCCGCTGTTTCGAGCGTGTGCCTGTATTGGAAATGTATCTGACAGAAATACATGGGACTCGATCCATGCTAGTGCTTCATAGTCTACCAAGACTGAATAGCTTACTCAATCACCTAACATCCCTAGGCATGAAAAGCACAAATACTAGTAATTTTACATGTGGATATTATACAATTCAAAATCAAAGATAGGAATTAGGGATGCATGCAATTTGGTTTGATCCAGATACTGAAAAATTTTGAGCCAAACCACACAATTCAGTTTTTTAATTTGACAAATGAAGCCAAACTGCAAATTGAAAAAATTGAATGGAAATGAATCAACAATCTCAATTTGGTTTGGGTTAAAACCTCGATTTTTCTTATAAAGAATTTCTTCACGAATTCGTCTTTGAGAAAAAGAAACACATCTTACTCAATCGGAAAAAATTAAATAAGAATTCGAACCTTAAATTAAAATATTCAGAATCATATGAACAAAAGAACAGATTTGCAAAAAATACAACAAAAGGAATGTATAGATAAGTCTAGATCTCTCACATCTGCATATGAGAAATATGGATTTTTACATCTAAGTTACTAAGAGGAAAAAATGCGAGAAAACTTTGAAATGGTGAGGGAAAAAAAAGAACATAGAGAGAGTGTGAAAATATAAATGAAAATTGCCCACAAATGAAATAGAAAAACGGCGGCCAAGTAGAGAGAATAGAAACAAATATACAAAATTCAAAGACTTTTCTTGCAAAAAACAAAAGGTGTTGATTTGACACTAAATATATAGTTTTAGTTAAAAGAGCTTTACATTTTGATGATGATCAGTGAATGACAGAATATTGAATTCATTATGCTTTGGAAAATACAATTCATATGACAAGAAGCAATAAGTTACCATTAAAAAATAGTTTATTCTCCGCAGCCTTTGAAGTTTTCAAGGGAAGACATTTTTTGAGAAGATTTCTCTTAAATTATTCATGTAACCTAGGTTCTTTTTGAGTTTATTATATTGATATACAAAACCGAACCACATATCAATTTTTCATTTTAAAAAAATGAAACCAAGTTTATTTAATAAAAACCCAAAGCAAAATAGATCGAATGACATCAGATGGATTCAATTTTGGTTTATTTTCTCAGCCTTAATGGGAACCAGCTCCTTTTCATTCTATGTGGCCTAGCTACTGATGCTGTTACACAAGCTTTGGATGATAGGCGCATGGAATCTTGCCTTTTAGCAGCTAGCACAATGTTAGTAGCTAATTTTGTTTTGCACTGTAACTAACCACATGTTCAAATCACTTCTGTAGATTGACAGACAATGTTGACGCAACTGCTGTCTAGAGCCCAATTTAGTAGGTTCTTTCAAAATTTGACCAATAGTATTTCATCTACATGTATTCTTACAGGAATAAACAACAAATATATATGCACAAGATAAATATTTTTTAAAAATACCTTTCCTACGCAAAGTCGCAACCAAAAGTATCAAGTAGAATTGCGTAACACTTAACTTTAACCATATTATTTTCTATGCAAAGGTAAATTTCTACCATAGAATTTCTAACTTCCACAAGCAAGCGTACACTCAGTATACCAGCTTAAATTTCAAATGCTATGGAAATTTTCAGCTTGCTATGCTAGTTTAAGCACATTGAGGAGATAACATACAGAATGAAACATAAGCCAAACAAGTCAAGAAAAAAAATAGCAATGAAAAGTGTCACAGCAATAAAAGACACAATAATTACCATATACGATGATTGCTCACAGAAATGTCATCAAGTGAATTCATTAAAAATAAGAACAGGAAAAAGAAACAAACATACCAATATTGGAAATCCAACCACAATCGCCCCAGCAGCACTGACAACAACAGCCAAAGAAGTGAAGGCCGAAGAGCTAAATGCATCAGATATCATTCCCAGAGCATAAGAACCAGCTCCGGCAGCCCCTCCAAGCATGGTAGTGGTCACAAGAAGATAATTTAAGGGTGGTGGCACCTGAATGTACCTCCCAAATGAACGAAACACAACTCTAACCTCAAGGCAAATCACAACAACAACCAATGCAATTGCGCCATTGACCAACTGTATGCTACGCAGCTGGTGGGCGTTTTTTGTGACCCACCACAAGGCCCCTCTTGTTGAAGCATATAATTGGAATAAGAAAGGAACAAAGAAAAGAAGAAACAAATCACTGACAGAAGCAGCTGACGAGAAGATCAGCGAGTAATGTGAAGCGATGTGGAAAATAAGCGGAAAAAACAATAAATTCAAAGTATGGAGACAACTCTCGAGAGGACCAAGAATCAAATTATCATCAGGAACTTCTCCACCGTGATACTTTACTTCTTGTTTGGTTTTAAACGACGAAACTCTAGGAATCGCGAAAACCCAATAGAAAAGACAATTGAAAGACATCAGATAGTGAGAGGCATTGTTCATACCTACAGCGGAAATGGTAGCCCAAGTGAAGATTGAAGAAGCGGCAAAAGGGACAGAGGCAAAGAGGAGCCGTTCCAAAGCTAGGACAATCGAAGGGTTTTCGATTTGAATCCACTTGAACTGAAGCGAAGCCCAGACGCCAATGAGGAAGTTGGTTTCGGCGCAGAGAAAGGCGGCGAGGATACAGAGGAGAACGGAATTGAAGGAGTAGTAAAGAGACGCGCTGAAGAAGAAAGCGATCTGAGAGGCGAGGAGAGAGAACCAAATGCCGAAGAAAGCGCCGGATTTGAAGTTGAGCGAATCGATGATGTAAGCGATCATAAGGCCAAGGGTTAGGGTTGCAACGACGGGAGTCCCGCCAAGGTCGAGGAGGAAAGCGGCGCATGGGACTAGAGCGATGGCGAGACGGGCGTTGTAGGCAAAAGATGAAGGAGAGAAGCGGGAGTTCTTGAGAGATCGAGAGGAAGAAGGGGAGGATAAGTTGGAGTTAGGGGTGGGGTCGCGTTCAGAGGAAGAGTAAGAGGTAGAAGCATTATTGAAGGAAGAGAAAGAAGGGGCGCTTATGGACGATGAGATGTAGGGCCGGAAGGAACGGGGTTGGAGCTCCGGCGGCATCATTTTCGCCGGAATTTGAGGGGAAAGATTGAGTATAGTCGGATCTATAAGTATTAATTAAGAGTGGGCTGCGGAATCCACCATCAATTCTCAATTCTAAACCGGACTGGAATATACGGTTGTTAATAAAGGGGTGGAAAAATTAAGAACGGGAGGAGCAGAAACCAATCCAAATTACAACTTCATCCTCAATTTATAGTAAAAATGGCAAATGATTTATCATCTTCTATCACTAGACGTTAAAATTTCTTATTTATAGTTCTATTAAAAATAATGTCAAATTAATTTTAAAATATGATGGTTTTAATTTTTTTTTGAAAAAGTATATTTTTATTGAAAGGAAAAAAAAACTAATTGAAATACTAGTTATATTTTTTTAGTTCAGAAAAAATAGATTAGGAACCGTAGTATATTTTTATATTTAAGTATATATGTATAAAATCAAGTAGAGGGGAAGGTTCCAACCTTAAAATTCTAAGTTCTCGTTTAATATTACTTTTGGCACATCTTTTGAGACATTTGTTTTTTACTATAAATATAATATTAAATAAGTAAAAAAGAAATGAATTTTTACGTTTAAAAGCATAGTTTGATAACCTAAACTAAAAAGTCAAAAAAAAAAAACTTTTTCAGTTTGAAAATTAACTTTTAGATGAAATGACTTTATTATCTTCATATCTCTAAACATTTGTTATTTTAAACATTTTTTTTAGTTTTCAACTTCTCGAAACACCTTTTCATATCAATACCAAATACTTAAAATTTCTTAATCTACATTTTTTCACCATACTTTTTTTTTTTTTTGGTAAAACCACTAGCATTCGAAAGCTCACTGAGCTTCATCCCAAGCTTTTTTCAACAGTAATGCTATGCTAGGTCTAAGTCTATTTAAATAATTCTAGTAGAAGTTCACACTTCGCTGTGAGTGGTAAACATTATAAATTAATAGAAAAAAAGCTTATGTTTATAAACATCATTCATACAAATGCTTTGCAATCTAAGTATGCAAACATTAGATGCAAACTTCAAATAAAACAAAGAATTATGAAATCAAGGTTTACTTTATCCACCAAAAATAATATCATGTAAACCTACTTGTATTCATAATTTGAATAATCATAATTTTTTGGCATAAAAAAAAAGAAAGTTGTTTTATACCCATATAGACATCTTGCTTGGTGCCTGGTTAGGTTATCATGAAAATCTAATAGAGATATTCCTAAAAAGAAAATAAGGGAAAATGAAACATATCCTTCACAAGTTTTTGATCTTTTAGTCCTTAATGAAAGGTATATATTAAGAAATGATGATACAACTTCCACTTGAGCTCTAGACTAAAATTTGTCAATAAATTTCAATTTCATTAAGCACAATTTGTTTAAGAGTTGGACAAAATCAGTCCAAAAAAGAATTTCAGATAAAACATTCCACATAAGAGTATCATTATTCCTAGATGTGTACCCTTCTATCAAAGACAAAAAGACCTGGCTATAATTGTACATTTTATTTCCTAATATTCTCTTTTCCCTCTAAGTCACTCAAAAAGTCCACATCAAATCTTAAAATGTCTCTATAAGAATCCTAAAAAACCAATTTGACCAATCACTGGGCAAGAGATCTATCATTACAAAATTTAGAAGAATTGAGAACGATTAGCATTTATCTTCAAAAGATGAAAATAATCCTTAAACATTATAGGGATTAAAAATCATCCCTAATAGTCATCCTTTAAAACTGTTTTTGAAAAGTTTTAGGGATAAACATGTATAAATAATCCTCAAAATTAGGGACAACATTCATCCAATATTATTAAATTCAAGGTAGAGAGAACAATTTTCTTATTGTCTTTGTAGGCACTTGGTTTTATACAAGTCCTCTCGTTGTCTTTTCTCGATTTTTATGAATTGACTAGTATTTTTTAAGTCTAGATCTTCTCAAATGAAGTGTTAACGATTCTAACATAGGTTTTGGGATGATTTTAAGGGTTAATTTGTTAAAAAAAAAGGCATTTGTGCGTACTGGACCTATTATGGGGAAATGCCAAATTTAGAAAACCAAAACCCGAGTTTCAAAAATCTAAGTATGTTGAAAGTTGACTAGTTTGCACCTCTTGAAAAAGATAAAATAGTTATTGAAGACATTTGGAGTAAAAAAAGGTTTGGTTTAAAGGTCAAATAAAAAAGTCAAGAATCAATTATAGGCAAAGTTAATAGTTGTCCACTCAGAATAATGATTGCACTAAAAGGGGGTGAATTGGTTCTTTTAAAAGTTTGATCACAAATTTACCTTTTGCAAAAAATTAAGATAAATTGAAATTAAAAATGGGAGTTAAGGATAAGAGAAACAACCAATTAATATATAGAGGTTCGGTCCTTCGACTCAGAGACTACGTCCTCTCTTTTTAACACTTTCTTGCCAAGGTGATTCCCATAATTCACTAATGAAATTGTTACCTTTGAGGCTAATGTATAACCTTACAACTCTATCTTTTGAGGCTTAGATAGAACCTTTCAATCCTTTAAGAATTCTACCCTAAATTCTTAAATGTTTTCACTCAATTTTCACATAACCATTTTGTGATATGAATGAAATGTTTGCAAACGGTTAGAACTCTAGTAGATGGGTGTTTACTAGAATTTAAGTACAGAAAGGATGAGATACAAATAAACTTGAAAAGTACAAATTGAATAAAAGAAAAATGAAGAATTTGAAGACTTTGAGCTTTTGTTGTTCAATGCTTGATTAATCTTGGTATATTTTGATTTTTTAGTTGTTAGAAACCTCTATTTAATGCTTGAAATTGATTTATAAACGTTGAGCATTAAATGAGGTTAGTGGAGAGCCTTTGTAGCCTTTATAAATGCTTGTTTCCATTTAGACCTAAGCTATTTTATCGATACAATACCAAGAGTATCAATACATGAATTAAAAATGTGATTGTTACAAGTGATTGTATTGATACATAAAGGTTGAGTATCAATACTCATCATGTTGTATTGGTACAGAGCCACTTGTATTAATACATTTAAGGATTTCAGACAAACCTTAGCTACTGCCCAGTGATGTATGGATACCTATAAGGTGAGTATCGATACTCATTATAATGTATCGAACCATAGTGATGTATATCGATACATTTAAGGGTTTTAAGCATAGAATCAATACATTGATGTATTGTGTCGATACATCAATTGAAAATCCTTGGTAAAATGATTTTTCTTGGCTTGAATTTGACTTAAAACATATCTTAAAAATATTCTAAGTATTTATATGCATTTGAACATATATTTTGGAGAAAATCAGAGGTAAAAATTAACTTAGTATTTTTTTCAAAATATTTATAAATTTAAACCAAGGAAAATACTAAGTTGAAATAATTGAGTACAAGTTAATATAGCTTAGGTTATTGTCATATCAAAATTGAGATAATTCAAAGCTAACAATCTCCCACTTTTTGATATAACAAAACTTAAGATAAATTTGCTTGTTAATGTCTCCCCCTAAATTATTTATAGATTTGGCAAAATGTTAGAATTTCTCCCCTTTTTTCTTATATCAAAACACAAGAAAAATTATTCAAAGCAATGGAGAAAATGCAATCATAATGTGCACAATCAAGGATAATTCATTGAGAATAAAGTGCTAAATATATCCAACAAAATAATCAAAAGATGTCCAATGAAATGAAATGATTTTGAAAAACATAATGTCCTAAAAATTTAAGAGTGATCCTAAAACGAGCCTAATATGACTAAGTATCATTGGTCAAAAAATCCTCGGTGGTTGGAAAAGTAGGCGGAAGAGCATGGGGAAAGGCAGCCGAAAAGATATGAAACTTCTCGATCAATGCTCTGTGACTATGCTCTAGATTAGAAAGGCGATCATTGATAGAATTGAAACACTAATCCCAAGAATCAAAGTGCCACTCCTATGCATCAAGATGGCCCATAATGGAATCATACATAATTTGGACGTCCACAGGCACAGATGATGAGGTGCCGGGAGCCAAGGGTGGAAGACGCACATCATGCTCCATATTATCACTATCATGGTGTAGCAACATGGCCCAAATACGAATCTTGCCCAACCCCACTTTTCTTAGCATTCCACTTTTGTGCCTACGGACTTAGTTGTTGAGATGAATCGCTCATTCGACTTAACTCTAAATAGTCGTTACGAAACAACTATTTATTTTGGAGTCACCACCAATCTTATTTTAGCTAGGAAAGATTGGACACCTACTGGAGTTCGCATTTCAAGGGTTTTGAAACCCATAAAGACAAACTTCAAGGTCTATGCTCATACCAGAGATCGCTTAAAAGGGTCTAAGAGTCGGTTACAATCACATGTAAGGATCAACTTTCTTGTGATGCCCAGTAATTGGTACCTTATTAATCCCATGTTAGCTTAAATTTTGATATTTATTTGGTTTCAATATTTGATATTTAACTATATTCCCATAATATTTTATTAAAGAAATTTATTATTCTAAGAAAGTCAGGTTTTAATGCTTTTGGAAATCACAAAATTATTCATGCCTTCTCGGGGAACTAAGTGGACAAAATTCTTTATCGTATCCCGTTGGAGAACCATGTGAAATATGAAAGGTTTTATTTTTTTGAAATTGAAAAATCTCAACTTCCTATTTGAAAAAGGATATCTCGTTATTAAAATAATCCATAAAATTTTTCACATATTTTGGTAGAAATCCTACGTATTAATTTAATTAGGAAGCATTGCCTTATTTATAAAAATAATTTTATTATTAAAAAAATACAGACTCTATGACTTAGAAATGACCTAAATTATGAACATATTCTTAATGTGTACTTTCGACATCAAAGTATCCTAGTACTCATACAAGATATGGTTCTAATGCAAAATTATGAAAATACCCCTAAGGTATACCTTGTGCATGAAAGTATCTCGGCCTAAAAAGTCGTAAACCCTTCAATGACTCGAAAATGATTGAAAAGGGCGAACCTATCCTAAATATGCATTTTCGGCCTAAAAAGCATCCTAATGCTTATCTAAAACTATGCTCAAAGAAAAATTATGAAAATGCCCATAGGATATACCTTCGACATTAAAGTATCATGTTAACCCTAATGGACCTTAAAATGATCTAGGAAGACTAAACTAATCTTAAAAATTCACCTTCAGCATAAAAGCATCCTAATAAGAAAATTACCAAAACACCCTTAGGGTATAATTTCAACGTGAAAGTATTCTAGTAACCTTAATGAGGGCTAAAATGATGAGAACTAGATGAACCTATCCTAAATATGCACATTTGGCATAAAAAAACCCCAGTTACTATTCGGTTTTAGGAAAATTACCAAAATGTCTCTAGGGTATAACTTCGACGTGAAAGTATCCTGGTACCCTAATAGACACTAAAATGATGCAAAGTATATGACTTTAGTCTAAATGGAAAAGCTAAAAGTTTAAGTTTGACTTAAAATGCAAAATTTGCAATCAAACCCCTAAATTTTTGAAAATTACATTTCGTATCCTTCGGGATTGAAAAATACAAAAAGTTTTAAAAATTTCTATATGCCTACTATCGCAACGTGGCCCGGGTATGAATCCTGACTAGCTCGATTTAAAGTGGCATTCGCTTCTATATTTGTTAAGTTTATCTTATATTCTATTATTTCTATAGGCCATATCATTATCATCATTTTC
>JBBYHK010154734.1:102343-120336 GCA_038382065.1 Adansonia grandidieri | reverse complement strand
TGCCATAAACACATTCTACTCATTGGGATAAATGAATTGATGCTTTGGTTTCATAAGAAAAACTTCTTTTTGCACCATTTTTGGAATTAAAGTTCGTCTTCCAATTGGGATAAATGTGGATTCACATAATAATCTCCTTTCTTTTAATGGTTGGGCACCAAATTCATTGTACTCATTGGGATAAATGAATTTGGTGCTTTGGTTTCATAAGTGAGCTATTCACCTTCATGAGTACCCCTCTGGCATATCAAAACTTTTTGGGGTGTAAATTACCTATGTCTCTTATGAATACCCCTTTGCATTTGCATAAGGAAATACATCCACTGAATCAAACCCGTTCTGCCAAGCCTGCCATGGGCCTAGGATTAAGGTGCCTTGGTTGTCTTTACCAAATGAAAGAGCGATTTGAATATCGATTTAGGCATCAACTTAAACCCATATTGCAAGCCTTATGAGCCTAACCATGTTAAATCATGCTAGAATACTGCTACAATAACTCAAAGAATAAGAACACTCAGAGAAACACTTCTTACCTTCACTCATATATATATATATCATAGTTACATAGGCAATGAAGAACAAACTTTGTTGCCCATACTTATTGTTTCATGTCTTAAGAGATATCTCACTTACTTCACCAGGGCATGCCATTATGCTATCCAATTGATAGTTAACTCTCATTAATAAATAGGTGGTAACAACAAATGTTGCACCTATAAGGCCTCATACTATCAAAAAAAGAGTCATTCAAGTCGAATAAGTCATTATGCTATCGAATGATGGCTTAATGTATATTTCCCATAAATAGTGATGAATGAACGTCACCATATAGTTGGTTATTTGTACCCCCATAAGGTAGCACATCACCTCTACAAGGGCAAGTCTTTTTATCCAGACACACTATTGTGTTGCTTGTGTGCACGTCAGTCTGCTCGTAGGCTTCGTAACACCTATTGTCTGAGGAATTTTCATTATTTATTTTCCTATCCATTCTTTATTTCTTGTCTTTGTATAGTCACTAACTTTCCATTTTTTTTTGTTATTGCGCATGCATCATAATGATGATTAATTAGCCATAGGTTCAGTGTTCAGCAAAGGGTGTTTAACATGGAGCAATAGTTTGTTTTTGATTTGAAGTCTTTTGAAAAAGTCTGAGCATGGTTGGAGCACTGACAACGTGGAGATGGGAACATTCTTAAACCTAAATATGTCTTGATGATACATGAAAAGGTCAAAATGAGGTACCACCGTAATGATTGGAAAGATTTGACATGTCTATGGGAATGCCGAGAGAAAACCCTTTACGAAGAGGTATGAAAACATAGTCCTCATACTCTAGGTCTGACTGGATGTTGGCCTGTTATGAGTAACATCTCAGATTTAGAACCCGGCATTTTGATGTTTTACCTTTAATTGGGAAGATTTGGTCCTCACGAACAACGAATATATGACATTGCTCAATATCAAAAGGGCTAAGTCTGATACGGTATATTGCAAATTGACACAACCTCTAACTTTCAAGAAAAAGTAAGCACAAATCCACAGAGTACGGAATCATGGATCGAGGGCCATATCAAGAAAAAAAAAAGATAATGAGTGTTTCTCTTGGGCTAGTATGAAAGAAGCAATGAGGAGCACTCTAAATACAGGGAAAATTCAAGATGTTTACATTTTGGCAATTATATTCCCGAAGATTCTGGGTTATTTGTAGGTAGCAATGGTAGACTTCTTTTCTTAATTGTGTTGCAATATCAACCTCGCACCCGCTATTGTTGTCGAGACTATTCGAGCCCTTAATTTTTGCAAGAAAATAGGGATAGGTCAATTCATTGGATATGCTCCACTTCTTCACATTTGGCTCCCCCCTTCGCCTGATGAGAATAGAATGTTATGCAATTTCTTACCTAACTTTAGCCCTATCTCTAAGATCCTTGAAAAGGAATGGCCCTATGACAAGTCCAAGGAGCAATAGGTCCAAAAAATTTTGAAATCTAGATGGGGAACAGGTGGCATAGAAGGCCCCTCAGTTTTTACCCTAGAGAATCATATACCAATGTTGAGATTATAGTTGTTTGCCGTTATAGGATCATAAGGGAGCACTAGCTGTGCACCAATCCTAGTCCTATGACAATTTCAGTGTCGACAATTCATCCATTTTGTTTAAGACTTTGAGCATTGGGACTTTGATTATAATGATCCTGACTGTAGCCTTCCATACTTAAAGGCAATCCCACTATATGGAGAGGTACTAGAGAGGGAGTAGTATGACTCCAGGATATAATAAGTGGAGAATCTATCGCATTAATGATGCCTTACCTTTATCCCATGTTAAAATGTCACAAGTACTAGTTGGTGAATTTCTTACTAAGATCGAATTACTCAGGCATGAATTTGAACAAGAAAAGACAACCTTCACCAAGGAAATCACCACTTAAAGGGAAAAAAAGAGTCAACTAGAAATAAACACCTATCTTCAGGATGGTGAGGTGAACTTGGTTGTCAAAGAGAGAAACCACTTCAAAGAGGATCTTGAAAGTCTAATGAAAGACTATGTGGCACATAGTAAAGTGAGCAAATATCAGCACCATGATAAATCATTATCTGAGTGGGAGGTAGAGGTTGCTACACTTGAAAAGAAGCTACATAGATGCAAAAAAAAGGCTAAGGTCAATAGAAGGAAGCTCATTAAAGCCCATGCTCTCGCATCAACTTACCAAAGGAAGCATAGACGTCTAGAAGACCAAGTGCGAGATTTGATAGTAAATTAGGTCGAGAATAAAGTCCTGGCACTTAGAATCTAGGAGTTAGAACAATCTTTACAAACTCATCAAAACTACATTGAAGAGCCATTGAGAGCCCTAGAGCTATGATAGCAAGATAGACAATAATGGGTTAATCAAGCATGACAAAACTATCAAGACCACCATCGTCATCTCACTGCATAGATTCAAGTAGTCCAAGTAGAAGTGAATAAAATGATTGAGGTGGTAAGGCATTTGAGATGAGATATCATGCCTACCACAGACCATGAACAAGAGTTGCTATATTTCTTGAAACATGTGATCAAGCAATGTAACCATGTTAGGCACTTTTGAATATAATCATGTGTGATCATATATAATTGAACTATTTTGTTGCCTTATGGAAGATACTATTGGTGAAGCTATCCTATAATCTAATTGTCTTTTTTGCATTCACATAACTAACCCAATTCTTTTATTGCTATATTCATTTATTCATAGTCATATACTATTATGGTTGCATACTCACCATTTTCTCATCAAACATACTCACGGGATATCATAAAAGTCTAATTCAATAATCTAAAGTGCAAGGTGCTCTAAAGTAGGAAACCTTTCATTTGTTATAGGTATAACACTTGCAATCATTGAAAAGCCATGGAAAATGACCATCAAGCCCGTATTGAATGACTATAGATTATGTAAATGGAGGCCCAAGAGTAGTCACTCCATAAGAACAAAAAACTTCAAGCTCCGATTATAGAGTTAACTAAGCTATTGTCTAAAGCTCTAAAAGATAAAGGGCAAACAAACATCATTAATGTGGGAAAAAAACCAATCAATCCCAAGAGCAACTTGAATAGTGGTACTAAAGCCACCAATGCTCATAAAGGGGCATTACATGAATAGCATCCTTTGGCAGCACCAATCCTATTGGCTTAGCCATTTATTTACATTAACCTAGCAATGGCATCCCATCTGGTTCAAGAATTTTAAGGTTTAGGTTCTTCACTAGCAAGACCTATAGTCCCAGATCTTGACGAACAAGCAAAACAAGAAAAACCAAAGAGGTCTTTGAAAACTAATGAAGACTTAAACAAGTATTAGTTATTAGAAAAATGCCTCTAGGTTATTGAAGGTAGCAACAAATTTGGGATCATAGACACCAAATCTTTGGGTCTAGTTTCCAATCTTATCATCTTGCCAAAATTCAAGGTACTAGATTTTGAGAAATATAATCAGACTATAAACTCCATTGCCTATCTTTGCATCTATTACCGCAATCTGGTTGGATATGAGGAGAACAAAAAGTTGTTAATTCACTGTTTCTAGGATAGCCTAACTGGGGCAACTGGCCATTAGTATACAGGGCTTAATGCTGTACAAATTCAAGCATGGGCGGATCTAGCTTGTACTTTCCTTAATTAATATAAGCATATATTCGATTGGGCTTTGGATCATCTATCCCTCATAAACATGGAAAAGAAAGCCTTTGAGAGCTTTAGACAATATGCCCAGAGATGGAAGGAGCAAGCCGCTTAGGTCTACCCTTCTTTGACTGAGAAGGATATGATAGTCATGTTTGATAACACTCTCCAAAATCCCTACAACAAGAAAGTAGTCAACAATAGAAGAAAGAAAATTGCTGACATGGTCATATTAAGAGAGATAATTGATAATGCCATAAAAAGTGTTAAGATATCAAGAGGATAATCATTTAGCTCAACCAAAAAGTCAATGGTAAAGGCTAAAGAAAATGAAGTGAACACAATTAGCAAAAGTCTTGCTAAGTTCACTTAGAACTCACATCTGGCATAGTGTATGTACTTCTTAAACATGTCATACCTAAGCTTTAACCCTTACTCACCAATGCCACAACCAATTTATTTTATTAGGTCTACCACAACAATGAGATTTGCTCTGAATCTTACTCAAAACACTACTCAGAATGCATAACCTTGCAACCAAAACAATGCAAAAACTCCTGATAATCAACAAGCACCCTGAGAAAGTAAACATTTTGATCCGCTCCCATACTTCTATAAAAAAATATATTCTCAACTACCAGTAGGCCAGCTAGTGGCCTGAATATTCATAAACCAAAAATCACCTCCATATCCTAAATGGTACAATGAAAATGCCTATTTGTGAGTATCATGCTGGAGCACAAGGCCACTCTATTAAGAATCATACCTCATTCAAGAGGAAAGTACAGAGTCTAGTAGAAAAAGGTGTGATAAGGTTGAATAAGGGACTAAACCTAATGTTGAAGCCAATCCATTTCCTAAACATGTGTAGCCAAGAGTGAATACATGATCGATGGGAAAAGTTGTTAGGTTAAAAGAAGCATTAGAGAAGTCAAGAGATTGATGGGTAAGGTATGGCAAGCTTTGGTGA
Organism: Adansonia grandidieri; assembly: GCA_038382065.1. Lineage (NCBI taxonomy): Eukaryota > Viridiplantae > Streptophyta > Magnoliopsida > Malvales > Malvaceae > Adansonia > Adansonia grandidieri. The sequence goes on along the minus strand of JBBYHK010154734.1, from coordinate 115,198 downwards.
AGACAAGGATAACGTTAGGTGTCATAAGCCACAATAAAAAAACCACTAAACCTTTTTGCTGCCACTGTGATCGAAGGCACATTCTATAACACTGACCACTTTTCCTAAAGATAGTCCAAGGGATGAAAATCAGTCCAAAATTGAGTTTTATAAAGAATGAGATGAAAACATGAGCCCATCTATCAATGCCACAGAGGAGGATGGACTTGCATCCAACTAGGTTTTAAATTGCCTTTTTCTCATGAACATGGAAAAGAGAGCCTATGAAACCTTTAGTATACTCATAGGTGGATGGAAGAGACCACCCAGATTCACCCCTGTTGATAGAAAAAGAGATGACTATTAGATTCGCCAACACATTACAAGTGCCTTACTATTAGATGATAGTAAAGAGTATATTGAAGAACTTCGTAAATGTAGTTGTACTATGTGGAACGATTGATGAGGCCATGAAAAATAACTCGACCAAAAAAATACTTTTAAGGGTAGGGAAAAGAAAGGATTGAAGCTGAGCAATAGTCCAAACCCAATGTTTAAACTAGCTTACTCCAAGCTTATTTCGAATCAGTTGTGAATGAAACGGGTAGTAAAGATGACTACGAGATCATAAAGAGCATAAAGGAAGTCAGGGTGCCAATGAACCTAGTTTAGCAAATCTAGTACGAGCTAGATTGGTTAAAGGGGTTGAAAAGACAAAAGAGTGGGCTACTGACTATTGTGACTTCTATACCACCTACGACCACACTTTTCAAATGTGCAAAGAGTTCCATGTTATGTTCCAAAGAATGATGAATGAGGGCAGCGTTAAATTTTATGATAAAATGCAAACTCCTTCACTAAGTCAGCAAATGTGATACCATATATTAATGCCATAGAAAAGGACAAGAAGAATCCTCTTTATGAAGTTAGAAGGCCATTGGTCTTCTTTGACAACCAACCAAGTATCAAAGCTGCCTTTGTTTGGCCCACACTGAAGATAATCATTCAGCTCCCATTCCTTATACCTTATAAAGACAACAAAGCTGCTCCCTGAAAGTACAAAACTGAACTTTAACTACCAAAGAATCTAGCCAGCATGCAGTAACGTTAACCTTTCGCAGGTAAGCCACCTTACTCAGAGTGGCAAATGCTATGCCCCAACTGCATAAGGAAATGAAACTCAGGAAAAGAACACTAGCCCTATCCCTCAAGCACTGAAGTCTACAACTAAAGAATCAGATCTGATAAAGGGCCAGTAAGTGAGAAAAAAGCTACAAAATTCCTTAAGTTTATCAAGCATAATGAATACAATATCGTTGATTAGTTGAACCCACCAAGATATTTGCACTATCACTATTGTTGAACTCTAAACTTATAGGAATGCTCTCCTTAAGGTCTTGAATGAGGCATATGTCCCTCCCAATATCATGCTAGCTCACTAGATCACCTAAGAACCAACATTACCACCAACAACTATATATATTTTAGTGATGATAAAATCCTTCATGAAGGATGGAAAAGTTACAAAGCTTTCCACATCACAACTTATTGCAAAGGTAGCATATTGCCTAAGGTTCTTATTGATAACAGGTTAGCTCTGAATGTAATGCCCGTATCTTGCTTGAACAAGCTCCCTATTCATGCACCTCATATCAAGAATAGTCACACAGTCATGTAAGCGTTCAATGGGACTCATAAATACATCATAGGAAGCATCACCATTCCACTACAAATCAGCACATGCATATATGAGTAGACTTTTAGTGATGGACATTGCTCTATTGTATAATTGCTTGTTGGAAAGGCTTTAGATTCACTCTATAGGGTTAGTACTATCATCATTGCATGAATAGTTGAAATTCATCATTAAGAATAAAGTTGTCGGTATAAAAGAAGAAGAAGAATTATTGCTGCTGCCACAACTGATACCCTATAGATCGAACCCCATAAGAATGTCTTGAGATCTTTATTTCAGTCATTCAAGTTTGTTAATACCACTTATGTTAAAAAGGGGTTGCCAATGGTTGAGCCTCACCTATTAAGGAGCACTCTATAGGTCTAAAGTTAACCACCGATGAAGGTGCCTGAAGTAGAAAGGGACTTGAAAAACATCTCTAGGGAATTGCTTGATCCTTGAAAGTTGTCAATCAGATAGACAAAAGTGGTGAGGTTTAAGCCCAATGCATAGAAAAAGAGAAAGCAAGCTCAAAGAAATCATAAAAGGACGATGGCTTGCCTATTAGATCAAGACATAGGATCTGAACCATTGATGTTTTAATTGTTTCAAGAAAGTTTTCATCTAAGGATGAATAATGGCTCTGCCAATATTATACTCATGCTCAACAAGGTGTTTGGGGATTTTTCCATCAATGCAATAGATGATCCAAAGACATCAATAATGGACCATTAGGCTAGTTTATGCCCTCTAGGATTTATTTTGAATGTTTGGACTAAAACTAAGATCTTTGTACTGTTTAAGTCTATTTCAAAGTAATGCTTGAACTGAACCTACATGCTCTTTCCTATGAGCTTTTTAGTATCCTTTGTATGGGCACTCTTTTATTAAGTACTGTCAGTGAAAATGACTAAGCATTATGCATTTCATCTTTTGTGTTCATTCTTAATTTTGCCAACTCTTAGACTTTTTTCAACATATTTTTTATCTATATTATTCTTTTTCTATATTTTTAGGTATCCGAATGAAAGTGACATGAATATCCATATGTAGATTTCAAGAATTAATTTTGAGGAACCAATCTGTATTGGTGAGGTCTAGCTTAAAGAGGATTCTAAGGAAAGTCCCGTACCCCAAAACTTGCTGAGATTAATTGAATGAGAAGAAAAATAAATCCTATCTCATAAAAATCCTATTAAAACCATAAACCTACGAATAGAGGAAGATCGAAAAAAAGTTAAGATTGGAACCTTTATAGACCCATAAACCTGAATTAAATTGATAAACCTTCTCTAAGAATATCAAGATGCGTTTGTTGGTCCTACCAAGACATGCCTAGATTAGACACCAAACATTATGGTCTATAAACTTCTCGTCAAAACTAAATGCAAGCTCATAAAACAAAAGCTTAGGAGAATGAAACCAAAAATACTTTTATAGATCAAAGAGGAAATGAAGAAGTAATTTGAGGCAGGATTTCTCAAAGTAGACAAGTATCCTGAATGGTAGCCAATATAGTCCCGGTCCCTAAAAAGGATGGCAAGGTGTGTATATGTGTAGACTATAGAGATTTAAATGAGGCCATCTCGAAAGATAACTTTTTTACCCCTCACATCGACACCTTTAGACAACACTGCCAAAAATGCACTATTTTCTTTCACGGATGGATTTTTATGTTACAATCGATCAAAATGGCATCCAAAGGCATAGAGAAAATTGCTTTTGTGATTATTTGAGGCACCTTTTACTATAAAGTTATGCCTTTCAAACTTAAGAATGCCGAGCAACCTAGTAAAAGGCAATGGTAACATTATTTCATGACTTTATGTACAAAGAAATAGAGGTCTCTGTCAATCATATGATCACCAATTTGTTGAAGGAGAGTGAAGACATTGCCAATCTGCAAAAACTCTTCAAATGGCTACGTAAGTATTAGCTCAAGCTAAATCTTACTAAATTTACCTTTGGTGTCATATTCAGCAAGCTTTGAGCTTTATTGTGAGCAAAATAGAATAGAAGTCAATCCAGACAAAGTTAAGGCCATTCAAAACCTGCCACCACTACGTACCCAAAAAGAAGTGAATTGTTTTTTAAGAAGGTTGAACTACATAGCCTGATTCATATCTCAGCTGATCGACAAATGCGATCCAATCTTTTAGCTACTTTAAAAGCTAAATCCTAGACACTGGAATGAAGAGTGCCAAAAAGCCTTTAACAAGGTTAAACATTACCTCTCAAACCCACTAGTACTCGTACCACCAATGTTCTGGTGCCCTTTGATCTTGTATCTATCAGTTTTTGACAAGTCTATGGGCTATGTGTTGGGTTAACATGATAAGTCAGGAAGGAAAGAACAAGTTATCTACTATCTAAGCAAAAAGTTCAAAGAGTGTGGCAGCAACTAATCAATAGTTGAAAACTATGAAAAACTATGTTATGCTTTAATGTGGATTGCTTAAAGGCTAAGGCAATGCAAGTTATACTATGCCATATGGCTGAATGCCAAACTTGATCCTATCAAATACTTATATGAAGCCCCTGCCTTGTCAAAGAGATTGGCCATGTGGTGAGTCTTACTCTTTGAGTATGATATTATTTACGTAAACCAGAAAGCCATTAAAGGTAGCATAGTGGTTGACTTCTTGGCAAGCTGAGCAACGAATGACTATCAATCTTTGGACTTTGAGTTTCCTGATAAAGACCTGATGTGCATATCTGAAGTAGAAGATACTTTCAATTGCAACTAATCCTGGAAAATATACTTTGATAGAGCTTTAAACGCATTGAAACATGGAATTAGGGCAACTCTTATCTCATCTAATGGAAATCACTACCTCTTTACTACTAGATTGAGCTTCTATTATACCAACAATATGGATGAATATGAAACCTGCATCAAGGGACTTCAAGCTACAATTGAAAGGGGTATCAAATCTCTACAAGTGTTTAAGGATTCAGTCATGGTAATTTATTAGCTTCAAAGAGAATGGGAGACCTAAGACATTAAGCTAGTTCAATATGGAAAGCTAATCATTGAATTAAAATAAGACTTTGATGAAATCAACTTCCAACATTTGCTTTAAGAAGAAAACCAAATAGATGATGCTTGGCAAACTTGGCACCAATGTTTGTCGCAACTTGCTTAGGGATGGATCCTTGTGGATCTATGGGTGTATATGACTTAAAATATTTTTTGACTTGGAAATGTCTTCTTGACCGAGACCTTTCCTTCGCGACGTGATGAGAATGAGAAAGAAAAAGTATAGATTCTCAACTTGTGATTGTGAAGGGGACTATAAGACGAATCGCTCATCTTATTAGTCTCAGATGACCATCATGAAATGGCCAATGGTTAGAGTCACCACCGATCATTTTGGGCTGGGCATGATCAGATGCCTATTGAAACCTATGTCTTGAGTTACGAAACTTGAAACATCGATCCCATGGTCTAGTAGTATAAAGATTCACCATTTGGGTTCAGGGATTGGTTACGCATGATGAGACATGAACTTTTTTGCGACGCTCGAAATCGGTACCTTACTAGTTATGTCTTATCTTGGTTTTGATTCTTTTGATCTTAACTCATCACTATTTTGGTATAACCCCTCTTAATGCATGAATTTTATAAAAACACAAATCCAAGTTTTAATGAAAAGATTCTCGTACACGCCCCGGAGAGATGGGGAATATAGAGATTTTCAATAAAAATGACCTTTGGATTTTACTTTGAAAAATGGAATATTTCACTTTGGGCACTGAAGAGATACTCACGCGAAATATTACCTTTAGTTTTAATTGAAATGCTTTAAAAACTTGCATGCAAATAATCATCATGAAGAAATCACATTAGTACAACAACAAATGAAGTAACATAGCATGGACCATTCAATGTAATGATAAAGGGAAGGGATGGACTATTGGAATTTATCTAGCAATTGGCATCGATTATTTAGGAATAACCGAATCGATAATTTTTGAGAAGTGTCTAGGTCCCTTAATTGAATGAGGGTCTTTTTTTTAAATAATTAGTTTGAATCTTGGCACAGTCATGGAAGTCTGGGAAGGAGAAAACTTTAATTGTAGCTAAAAGCTAGGGTTGGAGTATCCCCTCGAAAAGATGGGGTGGTGTGTCCCCGTAGATAACGAATAATTTTGACAAGGGAAGATTTTTAAATCTTGACAATTTTGGAAAGCAAGGTTGGAGTTTCCCCTCAGAAGGTTAGGGTTGGAGTATCCCCGAAAGTGACATTATCTGACACTCTTTAAAGACGTTGAGTTGGAAAACTTAAGTTTGCCAAACTTTGTGATTTAGGAAATGTGTGAGCATTTTGACAATTTTTGGCAAAAGAAATTATTGTGAATGAGGATGGTAAAGATGTAAAATATGTTTGTACCTTAATATGAACCTATGGGAGGTCAAAGCATGTTCTCAAGGCTGGTTGAGGTGATATGGTGACATTTGAATGTCTTGAGATAAAGCTCGAAAAACAACTTAATTTTGGCCATAACCAAAAATAGAAGACAGGATAGTGCTATCCTACTTTCTGAATTTATTCTAAATTGGTTTGAAGGCTTTAGAGCATGGACAAGATACCGTCAGAAAGGTTACTTGACAAGGGTCAATCTAAAAATATTCCTAATATGCCAAAACTATCACTTTTCGGGGAAATAAATTTTCAAATTTGGGTCAATTACACTACTGACAAACATGCAAGAAAAAAGGTGTGTTAAAATTTGAAAAATTATTTCAGACTCGTTTGGTATCAAAAAATTGCAAATAATATCTTTCCAGAAAGGGAATTTCATGAACTTCTTAGGAAAAATGTTGGATGGATTTGGAAAATCGTTTAGTGGGCCAACCAGAATGCATTTTGTTAACTCTAGGGATTCCAGATAGTCTAGGTTTGAAAAATCATAACTCTTTCATTTGGACTAATCCAAGGGTGAACAAGACCTTCCTTTAAAGATATTTTGACACACTTTCAGAGAAAATATTATAAAATTCACAAAAAATCATTTGGGATTTTAAAGTGATTGTTCAATTTGTAACAGTGATGCTGCCAGTAGGGGACAAAGCAAAATAGAGGATATTTCTTATTTTCTTTATTTTTACAGGTCCAAACTTGAGTCATGAACATTTAAACATCCATGACTGAAGGGAAAGAGTGGCATGAGCGTCGTGAACTCATTTGCATAGCCCCTAAGTAATTTAGCATGATGAAGTAGCCCGTTAATCATATCACTCAAGGTTTTGAGTCAAAAACAAGGTACGAACATTTAGGGAATAAGTGCAAGGCCATTTTCATTGGAAAATCAGAAGTTTTGAGCTCATTTAATCAGGATTACAGATCTGGAAAACTTCATCGTCCCTAAGATTTTTAGTTAACTTTAAGGAAAATGCTAAGTTCATGCTAGTCTTCATTGGTCGAGGTTAGCATGCCTGGCTTGGAGAGGATTTGAAAATCAATTTTTTTTTCTTTTTACAGCCATCAAACATGCACTTTGATAAGGGGAAGACAAAAAACATACAAAGGGATGGCACATAACATGAATGGGGATGCTAACTTTACCAATGGTCTAGACAAAGAAAGTGTTATGCACTTTGACAAAAAAATGTTATGGATACTAAAAATTATAATGATTCATGACAAGATGCAAGCTAATGTATAACTATGCTTGAAATATGTTAGGCTAAGGATTCATACATGGATTAATCATAACAAGATGCATGGATATGGCATAAAATGCATGAGTAAAAGCTATCAAAATAACGAGGATAAAATAAGGTTTTTTGCACATCAAAGGGGCATTAAGGCATCCAAATCCTAAACTACCACAACCAAAAGCCACAATAATGCATGAGATTCCTAAAAGGGTGATAGAATTATGGAGAGCTCACTAAAATGATGAAGATGCTAAAAAATAGAAAATGAAAGTGATAAAGTAGGAAGTTATACCAATAAATCTTCAATTTTTGGCCAAATAGTTGGAGTAGAAAAGATGGCTTGAATTTCCCTCTTTTCCTGGTTGTTAATAAGCAATAAAAAGAGAGAAACAATAAGGTTTTGGTTCTGGTATGGATGAGGGTGATTTTAAAATGTGTAGTGGTTGAGAGTGAGTGTTTTAGGGCTGTTTTTTGGTGCTGAGTGAAGAGCTATGGGATTTGGTTTTCTTGATGTGTGAATATGTTATGAAAGCTAAAAATGAGCTGGAATCTCCAAAATCTTAGCTGACATATAAATGGTCTATTTATACTAGCATTTTGGATCCAAATTGGGGATCTTTTTGTACATTTCTCAAGGGGGATAAAGTGATGTCAGCTTGATGGCTATAGAGTGGCTGTAAGGAGCAACTTGCTACCAATGTGGTTGGTTTAAATGCTGAAATGATTTTTTAGCAAATAGGGTGGTTGATGGTGATTTTGGTCAACAAACTAGGGAGGATTAGGGTGATCATGTGACATTGACCTTTTTGATCTAATTTAGACTTAAAAAATGTTTTGATTAATTCAAAAGTCCAAATTCATAAGCCGATATGCGTTTTGATCTTTTCTGATGCAAAAAAAATGAGTTAAAATCGAGTTTTAGATCAATGGTGGACGAGTTAAAAATTCCCAGACCATGGAAATGGCCTGCATGTATCGATGCATTGCAGAATGTATCGATACAGTTGGTCCAAAAACCTTTAAGTATATTGATACAAAGAACATTATATCGATACAATGATCGTTGTATCAATACTATGTTGATACTATGAACCATTGTCTCAATTCAATTCTTCATTGTATCGATACTATATTGATATGTATCGATACATTTTCTTTACATAATGCATATTTTGGTCTTGGCATGGCCTAGTATTGATACATGAGCTGCTGTATCGATACATAAGCTCATGTATCGATACATTTATATGTTGTATCAATACAAATGGGGACATTTCAAATTTTTGGATCGTTGGAGCATTGTATTGATACATGAGAACCATGTATCAATACATTCAAGCAAAATTATGAATTTTCTCATATCTTGTGTCCCCAGACACCTTGAACTACGTCCTTTGATGCCACATCTTTGCATTTATCTTTGATATGATCCATAGGCCTTCTTGATCATTGCCCCCTCTCACATCCATGCCCTAGGTTGCTAAAATAAATTAGCCCGAACAAAATAAGGTGTCTACAATGTTCAAAGTAAATTGAGAATTAGAGGTCACAATTGTTTAAATGAGTATACATGAAACGCTGACCCATTGCCATAACATAGAGGAGGAAAAGGATAAACTACTATGGTACCATGACATTCTCCAATATGTCAGGGACCAAAAATATCCTGAGCATGCTACAAAGCTAACAAGAAAACCATCCAAAGAATGGTTGCAAGCTTTGTTTTAGATAGTGGGATTTTATACAAAAAAGGCTATACCAAGTATTACTCTGGTGTATGGATGCTTCTAACGTTAAGAGAATCTTGGAAGAAATCCATGAAGGAATCCAGAGCAAATACACCAATAAACACTTCATGCCAAAACAAATCATGAGATCAGGTTACTATTGGTTGACTTTTGAGAAAGATTGCAACAACTATGCCTGAAAATGCCTCAAGTGCCAAATCTACATGGACAAAATCCATGTCCCACCTTAACTACTACATGTCATGATAGCTCTATGGCCATTCTCAATGTAAGGAATTGGCATGATTGGACCTATTACCCTTAAGGCCTTTAACAGACACTGTTTTATCTTGGTTGCCATTAATTACTTTAACAAATAGGTAGAAGCGGCTTCATATGCCATATCACTAGATCTGGTATGTGCAGATTTGTAAAGTGGAACATCATTTGCAAATGTGGGCTTCTTGAATAAATTATCATGTATAATTCATGCATCCTAAAAAACAAAATAATGCATGCAATTTACTCAAAATTCAAAATTTAGCATCGTAATATAGTTTTATATCACCTAAAAATGAAGGGGCAGAAGAAGCAACCAATAAAAATATCAAGAAGATAGTTAAAAAGATGGCTGAAATGTACAAAAAGTAGTAAGAGAAACTACCTTTCTTGCTACATGCTTATCGTATAGTAGTTTTTATTTCTACATATGCCACCCTATTTTCCCTAGTTTATGACATGAAAACTGTCCCCTCCATTCGAGGTTAAGGCCCCTTCACTTAAGGTCTTGATGGAATCATAACTTGAAAAAGACAAATGGGTCAAGGACTGATATGACTAGCTTAATCTCATTGAAGAGAAAAGGATGAAAGCTATCTATCATAAGCAAATGTACCAAAAGCGTATGATGAGGCCTATAATAAGAAGGTCCATCCTTATCAATTTTGAAAAGAAAATGTAGTTCTTAAAAAAATCCTCCCAATCCATAAAGATGCTTAGGGAAAATGAAACCCAAATTGGAAAGGGCTATATGTAATGAAATATGTATTCTCTAGAGGAGCCCTAATTTTAACCAAGATGGATGGTGGTGACTTGCCTAACCTTGTCAACTTGACATTATTAAAAAATACTATACCTGACAGGATTTTAGGATGAAAACCTAAAACGCCATCCTATAAATATTTTTCTTCTTTTACAATAAAAACCTTAGATGAAATCTTAAAAAGGCATCCAGGTAAATAAACTTGCTCAAGTTGAAAATATGATAGGGCAACTTAAACAACTAAAGCTTACCCTTGCCCCAATCTAATAATACCCAAACCATTACAGCCTAGATCTACTCACTATACCTTTGCATGATCAAAACACTGAATCATAGCTTGATCCACCTATTTTTCTCTAACCTATCAACAAAACCACATTTTCACCCATTTTTGGAGAGAGAGCAAGGTACCTACCTAACCTTGACATAATCATCACATCATGGGGCAATATAAAGGATCTCATATGGGTCGACCAACACTAGAAGGATTGACTGCTTAAGAAGAACCTTTGAAAGCTCTTAGTAGAAGATTCATTTCATTAACATGGGGGCCTTGCTGCCCAAAAAATCATTCTTAACTTTTTCATATCTTAAAATCTTTTACAATCTTGGATTTTGTCATAACTTGTACTCTCTTTCTTTTGAATGGAATACAATTACTTAACTTCCATCAAGACCTTTCTATAGACCTTGCATTCCATGTTTGCATCATGCTTATCATTTAATTGATAATGTTTGATAAGTGAACAAAACTGATAACTACTTTGGTTTCGCATGAGAACTTTTCTTTTCGCTATTTTCCATAGTATTAAAGTTTATCCCTTAAATGAGACAAACAAGGATTTTCATAATAATCTCTATTCTTTTCATGATTGGGCAGTGTAAACATGTACTCCATAATTGGATACATGATATTAATGCTTTGGATTTGCAAAAATAGCTTTTCTTTTCACCATTTTCCTTAAAATCAAAGTTCATCCCTCAAATGAGACAAACGTGGATTCTCATGATAGTGTTGACTTTTTTCATGATTTGGCACCATAAACACATTTTTCTCTTTAGGTTCAATGATACTGATTCTTAGGTTTTGCAGGAAAAGCTTTTCTTTCCACATTTTTCTTTAGAGTCAAAATTCATAGTTAAATCAAACAAACAAGGATTCTCATAATAATCTCTATTTTTTTCATGATTAGGCACTGTGAACACTTTCTCCACATTGCAATACATCATATGAATGCATTATTTTTGTAGGAAAAGTTTTTTTCCACTATTTTTCTTAAAAGCAAAGTTCATCCCTTAAATGACATAAACAAGAATCTTCACAATAATATCCTTTTTTATGGTTGGGCATCTCAAACATGTTCTTCTCATTTCAATACAAGATATTGATGCTTTGGTTTTGCAAGAAAAACTTTTCTTTAAAAATTTTTCTTTGGAATCAAAGCTTATCCTTTAAATAAAACAAACATGGTTCTCATAATAATCTCTATTCATTTCAAGATTGGGCACAATAAACATGTTGTCTTCAATGAGATACACAATATTGACACATTGGCTCTATGAGAAAAGCTTTTCATTCTGCTATTGTCCTTAGAATCAAAGTTTGTCCTTCAAATGAGACAAATAAGGATTCTCATAATAATATCCATTCTTTTCATGACTGGGCACCATAAACACATTCTTCATATGGGGATACTTGACACTGACGTATTGCTTTTGCAAGAAAAGCTTTTCTTTCCACTATTTTCCTTAGAATCAAAGTTCATCCCTCAAATGACATGAAATTAGATTTTCATAGCAATCTCTCTTCTTTTCATGGTGGGCACCTTAAACCATCCTCCACATTGGGATACACGTATTAATGCTTTAGTTTTGCATGAAAACTTTTCTTTCCATTATTTTCCATATTATCAAAGTTTATCCCTCAAAGGAGATAAACAAGGATTCTCATAATAATCTTCATTCTTTTCGTGATTGGGCACCACAAAAACATTTTCCATAATTGGATATATGATATTGATGTTTTGGTTTTGCAAGAAAAGATTTTCTTTCCACATTTTCCTTAAAATTAAAGTTTATTCCTTAAATTAGATGAACTTGGATTCTCATAATAATCTCCACTCTTTCCTAGATTTGGCACCATAAACACATTTTCCTCTTTAGGTTAAATGATACTGATTCTTTGGTTTCACAAGAAAAGCTTTTTTTTTCCAAATTTTTCTTTAGTGTCAAAGTTCACTGTTAAATTAGATAAACAAGAATTCTTGTAATAATCTCCATCTTTTCATGGGCACCATAAACAGTTTTTCCACATTAGATTACATGATATGGATGCTTTGTTTTGGGAAGAAAAGTTTTTTCTTTCCACCATTTTTTTAAAAGCAAAGTTCATCCCTCAAATGAAACAAACAAGGATTTTCATTATAATATCCTTCTTTATGCTTGGGCACCTTAAACCCGTTCTTCTCTTTTGGATATAAGTTATTAATGCGTTGGTTTTGCAGGAAAAGCTTTCTTTAAAAAATTTTTTGAATCAAAGTTCATTGTTCAAATGAGACAAATGTGGTTTCTCATAGGGATACCCAATATTAACACTTTGATTTTGCAAGAAAAGCTTTTTTTTTGCCATTTTCCTTAAAATCAAAGTTTGTACATCAAATGAGACAGACAAAGATTCTTATAGTAATATCCATTTTTCATGATTAGGCACCTTAGCACATTCTCCTTATTTGGATACATGATATTGATGCTTTAGTTTCACAGGAAA
>JBBYHK010154734.1:81562-102243 GCA_038382065.1 Adansonia grandidieri | reverse complement strand
ATCATAATCTCCACTCATTTTAGATTGGGCAGCACAAACACGTTCTCCTCATTAGGATTCAATATTAACACTTTGGTTTCACAAGAAAATCTTTTCTTTCAACCATTTTCCTTAAAATCAAAGTTCATCCCACAAAAAAGATAAACAAGGATTCTCATAATAATAATATCCATTCTTTTCATGGTTGCTACCATAAACCATTCTCTTCATTGGGATACACGCATTGATGCTTTGGTTTCATAGGAAAAATTTTTCTTTCCACCATTTTTTATAAAGTCAAAGTTTATCTCTTAAATAAGATGAACAAGGATTCTCATAGTAATCTCCATTACTTTCATGATTGGACACCATATACATGTTCTCCTTATTACTATGCACGATATTGATGCATTGATTTTGTAAGAAAAGCTTTTTTCTATCATTTCCCTTAGAATGAAATTTCATTTGTAAATTAAGACAAACATGGATTCCTATAGCAATCTTCACTCTTTTTACTATTAAGCACCATAAACATGCTCTCCTCTTTGGGTTATTGGATATTAATGCTTTGGTTTCACAAGAAAAGCTTTTTTCTTCACCATTTTCTTTAGAATCAGAGTTTGTCCCTTAAATAAGATGATTAAGGATTCTCATAATAGTCTCTATTTTATTCATGATTAAGCATCATAAAAATGTTTTCCTTTTTGGGATACATTATATTGATGCTTTGGTTTCACTAGAAAAGCTTTTGTTTCCACCCCTTTTATTAGATCAAAGTTCGTCCCTTAAATGAGACAAATAAGGATTCTCATAATACTATACATTCTTTTCTTGACTAGGCACCGTAAACATATTCTCTACATTAGGATATATGATATCATTGCTTTGGTTTATAAAAACTTTTCTTAGGACAAATATAGAGCCAAAAGTTGATTTCTTTGAATCCCTACGAGTTTGAAAGTTTGGATCTATATATCCCATGGGTGTTAAACTCTCTTCAGAATATATCAACATAGTTCCTGGTTCTCTTAAGATACCTAAGTATCTGCTTCACCATTTGCCAATGCTTATTACCTACTACATCTAAACTTTAAACGGTTATTGGGATATAAGATATTGGTTAATAGAAAATCAAATTCGATGTTGGAATTGAATTCGTCCCTTAAATAGGACAAACAAGGATTTTCATAATAATCTCTATTTTTCTCATGATTGGGAACCATAAACACGTTCTCCTCATAGGGATACAAGATATTGATGCTTTTGTTTCGTAAGAAAAGTTTTTCTTTCCACTATTTTTCTTAGAATCAAAGATCATCCTTCAAAAGGAACAAACAAGCATTCTCATCATAATCTCCATTCTTTTCATGATTGGGCACCATAAACATGTTTTCCTCTTTAGGATAAATGATATTGATGTTTTCCTTGTGCAAGAAAAGCTTTTCTTTCCACAATTGTTCTTAGAATCAAACCTTATCTCTCAAATAAGACAAACATGGATTCTCATAATAATCTCCATTCTTTTCATGATTGGGCACTATAAAAACATTCCACTCTTTGGGATATACGATATTAATGCTTTGTTTCGCAAGAAAAGATTTTATTTCCACCATTTTTCTTAGAATTAAAGTTCATCCCTTAAATGAGATGAACAATGATTCTCATAATAATATATATTTTCTTATGATTGGGCACCATAAACCTACTTTCTCATTTTTAGGATACACAATATTGATGCTTTGGTTTAGCAATAAAAGCATTTCTTTCCACCATTTTCTATTGCTTCAAAGTTCATCCCTCGAATGAGATGAAAATTGATTTTGATAATAATCTCTAATTTTTTTCATGATTGGCACTACAAACATGTTTTCCCCCTATGCGATATAGTATATTGTTACTTTGGTTTCACAATACAAGCTTTAGGTTCCACCATTTTTCTTAGAATCAAAATTCATCCCTTAAATGAGATGAACAAGGATTCTTACAATAATCATTATTCCTTTCATGGTTGGGCACCATAACACATTCCCTCTGTTGGATACATGATATTGACATTTTGGTTTTGCAAGAAAAGCTTTGTTTTTCACCATTTTTCTTTAAACCAAAGTTCATCTCTTAAATGAGATGAACAAGGATTTTATACCAATCTCTCTTCATTTCATGATTGGATACCATAAACATGTTTTCCTCTCTAAGATACATGATTTTGATGTTTTGTTTTTGCAAGAGAAGTTTTTTTTCCAACACTTTTCTAAGAATAAAAAATCATTCTTTAAATGAGAAGAATAGGGATTCTCACAATATTCTCCATTTTTTGTGATTGTGCACTATAAACACATATTCCTCTTTGTTATACACATTATTGATGCTTTAGTTTCTCAAGAGAAGCTTTTTCTTCCCACCATTTTTCTTAGAATCAAAGATCATCCCTCTGATGAGATGACAAGGAATCTCATAGTAATATCCATTCTTTTCGTGATTGGGCACCTTAGACATATTCTACTTGTCAGGATACACAATCTTGATATTTTCATGTTTAAAAAGAGCTTTTCTTTCCACCATTGCCTGTAGAATCAAAGTTTGTTGATCACATGAGACAAACAAGGATTCCTATCATAATCTGCATTCTTTTCATGATTGGGCACCATAAAAAGGTTGTACTTATTGGGATATATGATATTGATACTTTGTGTTTGCAAGAAAAGCTGTTCTTTCCACCATTTTTATTAGAATTAAAGTTCAGCCCTCAAATAAGATGAACAAGGTTTTGATGTAATAATATACATTATTTTTATGATTAAGCACTATAAAGACATTCTCCTTTTAGGATACATGATATTGATCCTTCGGTTTAGCAATAAAAGCTTTTCTTTCTACCATTTTTCTTATAATCAAATATCATTCTTCAAATGAGACGAATAAGGATTCTCACAATAATCTCCATTTTTACATGATTGGGCTCCATAAACACATTTTCCTCTTTAGGATATATGATATTAAAGCTTTGCTTTCGTAGGAAAAGATTTTCTTTCCACTATTTTCCTTAGAATCAAGATTCATCTCCCAATCTCCATTCTTTTCAAGATTAGGCACCATAAACTCATTCCACTCACAGGGATACATGATATTGAAGTGATTTTCCACAAGAAAAGCTTGTATTTCCACCATTTTTCTTAGAATCAAAGTTCATCCCTCAAATAAGATGAACAAGGATTCTCATAATAATATACATTTTCTTCTTGGTTGGGCACCATAAAAACATTCTCCTCATTTGGATACATGACGTTGATGCTTTGGTTTAGAAAGAAAAGCTCTTCTCTCCCCTATTTTCCTTTGAATCAAAGTTCATCCCTTAAATGAAATGTACAAGGATTCTCATAATAATATCTATTATTTTCATGGCTGGGCATTATAAACACGTTTTCCTCTATGGGATACAAGATATTATTGCTTTGGTTTCATAAGAAAAGCTTTTTTCACCATTTTTAAGAATTAATGTTCATCCCACAAACATGGATTCTCATAATAATATTCATTTTCATGATATTAGTGCTTTTGTTTTGTAAGACAAGCCTTTTGATCCACCATTTCTCTTCAAATCAAACATTGTCCCTAAAATGAGATAGTAAGGATTCTTCTATCAATCTCCATTTGTTTCATGATTGGGCACCATAAACATGTTTTCTTCTTTGGCATACATGACTTTGATGCTTTGTTTTCGCAAGAAATATTTTCTTTCCACCACTTTTGTCAAAATAAAAAATAATCCCTTAAATGAGATGAACAAGGATGCTTGCAATAATCTCCATTTCTTTATGATTGGGCACCACAAACACATTTTCCTCTTGGATGCATGATATTGATGCTTGGTTTCGCGAGAAAAGCTTTTCTTTCCACCATTTTCCTTTGAAGAAAAGTTAGTCCCTTAAATGAGAAAAAAATTATTCTCATAATAATCTCAATTTTTTTCATATTTAGGCATCGTAAGCATATTTTCCTCTTTGGGATACCGGATATTGATGCTTTGTTTTCTTAAGAAAAGATTTTCTTTCCTTGATTTTTCTTTGAATGAAAGTTCACCCGTCAAATAAGACGAATAAGGTTCTTGTAATAATATCTATTCTTTTCATGATTGGGCACCTTAAACATGCTGTCCTCATTTAAATACATGATATTGATCCCTCAAATGACATACAAGGATTCCCATAATAATCTCCATTCTTTTCTTGATTGGGCATAAAAACACATCCTCCGCATTAAGATAAATGATATCATTGCTTTAGTTTTGCAACAAAAGCTTTTTTTCCACATATTTCTTTAGAATCAATGTTCCTCCCTCAAATAAGACGAACAAGGACTCTTATAATAATCTATATTCTTTTCTTGATTAGGCACCAAAAACACATTCTCCTCATTGGGATAAATGGTATTGGTGCTCTCGTTTCGCGAGGAAAACTCTTCTTCCTAGATTTTTCTTTAGAATCAATGTTTATCCTTTAAATAAGATAAATAATTATTCTCATAATAATTTTCATTCTTTTCTTGTTTGGGCACTAAAAACGTGCTTTTCTCCTCAAGATAAATGATTTGATGCTTTGGTTTCATAACAAAAGTTTTTCCTTCCATATTTTTCTTTAGAATCAAAGTTCATCCCTTAAATCAAATAAACAAGGATTCTCATAATAATATGCATTCATTTCATGATTGGGCACTATAAACACAATCTTCTCATTGGGATACAGGCTATGAATTCTCAATTTCACAAGAAAAGCTTTCTTTCCACCATTTCCCTTATAATCAAAGTTCATCCTTCAAATGAAAGACACAAGGACTTCTATAATAATCTCTATTCTTTTCTTGATTAGGCACCAAAAACACATTCTCCTCATCGGGATAAATGATATCATTTCATTGATTTTACAAGAAAAGCTTTTCTTTTTGCATTTTTCTTTTCAATAAATATTAGTCCCTCAAATAAGACAAACATAGATTCTCATAATAATCCCCATTCTTTTCATGATTAGGCATTATAAAAATGTTTTTATCATGGGACACATGATATTGATGCTTGGTTTTTGTAAGAAAATCTTTTCTTTTCACTATTTTCCTTAGAATCAATGTCATCCCTCAAATAAGGCAAACAAGGATTCTTGCAACAATCTCTATTCTTTTATGTTATGCATCAGAAACATGTTTTCTTCTTTGGACACATGATAGTAATACTTTAGTTTCGTAAGAAAAGCTTTTCTTCCTATTATTTTTTTGAAAAGTTCACTCGTCAAGTAAGATGAACAAGGATTCTTATAATAGTCTCCATTCTCTTTAATGATTGGGCAACATAAACAAGTTCTCCTCATTAGGATACATGATATTAAGGCTTTGATTTCGCTAGAAAAGCTTTTCTTTCCACTATCTTTCTTTGAAGAAAAGTTAGTCCCTTAAATGAGATAAAAAGGGATTCTCATAATAATCTCTATTTCTTTCGTATTTAGGCATCGTAAACACATTTTCCTCTCTAGGATACCATATATTGATGCTATGTTTTCTCAAGGAAAGATTTTCTTTCCTAGATATTTCTTTGAATCAAAGTTTACCCCTCAAATGAAATGAATAAGTTTCTATGTTTATTCTTTTACTGATTTGGCACCTTGAACATATTCTTCTCATTCAAATACATGATATTGATGTCTTAAATGAGACACACAAGGATTCTTGTAATAATCTTTATTCTTTTCTTGTTTGGGCACAAAAATACATCCTCCTCATTGTGATAAATGATATCGTTGCTTTGGTTTTGCAACAAAAGCTTTCCTTTCCACATTTTTCTTTAGAATAAAAATTCATCCCTCAAATAAGATAAACAAGGATTCTCATAATAATCTACATTCTTTTCTTGATTAGGCACCAAAAACATGTTTTCGTCATTGGGATAAATGGTATTCAAACTTTGATTTTGTAGGAAAAGCTTTTTTTTCTAGATTTTTTTTTTAGAATTAATTTTCATCCTTCTAATGAGACAAACAATGATTCTCATAATAATTTTCATTTTTTTCTTGTTTGGGCACTAAAAACACGTTTTCCTAGAGATAAATGATATCAATGCTTTGGTTTTGTAACAAAAGCATTTCTTTCCATATTTTTCTTTAAAATCAAAGTTCATCCCTCAAATGAGACAACCAAGGATTCTCGTAATAATATCTATCATTTTTTGATTGGGCATCGTAAATACATTCTTCTTATGAGGATACATGTTATAGATGCTTTGGTTTCATAAGAAAAGCTTTCTTTCCACCATTTCCTTTAGAATCAAAGTTTGTCCTTCATATGAGGCATAAGGATTCATGTAATAATCTCTATTCTTTTCTGATTGGGCACAAAAAACACATTCTTTTTGTTAGGATAAATGATATCGCTGCTTTGGTTTCACAAGAAAAGCTTTTCTTTTTGCATTTTTCTTTATAATCAAAGTTTATTCCTCAAATAATGCAAACAAGGATTCTAGTAACAAATCTCCATTTTTTCATGATTGGGCACGTAAACATGTTTTCCTCATTGGGATGCATGAGATTGATGCATGGTTTTGCAAGAAAAGCTTCTCTTTCCACCATTTTCCTTAGAATTAATGTTAATCTCCTAAATGAGATGAATAAGGATTCTCATAACTATGTCCATTCTTTTTGTGATTGTGCACTATAAACATGCTTTCTTCCTTGGATGCATGATAGTAGTGCTTTGGTTTTGCAAGAAAAGCTTTTCTTTCCACCAATCTTTTAGTATCAAAGTTAACCCATCAAATGAGACAAAAAGGATTCTCACAATAGTTTCCACTCTTTTCATGATTTGGTACCATAAACATGTTCTCCTTATTGGGATACATAATATTGATGCTTTGATTTTGCAAAAAAAAAAAAGCTTTTTCCACTTTTTTCTTTAAAGTCAAAGTTAATCCTTCAAATGGCACAAACAATGATTCTCGTAGTAATCGGCATTCATTTCACGATTAGGCACTGTAAACACATTTTCCTTATTATAGTACATGCTATGGATCTTTCATTTTAGAAGAAAAGCTTTTTTTTCCACAATTTGCCTTAAAATAAAAGTTCATCCTTCAAATAAGACACACAAGGATTCCTATACTAATTTGCATTTTTTCTTAATTGGGCACTAAAAACACATTTTCTTCATTAGGATAAATGACATTGCTGCTTTCATTTCACTATAAAAGCTTTTTCTCCCATTTTTTTAGAATCAACGTTTATCCCTCAAATGATACAAGCAAGGATTCTTGTAATAATCTCTATTCTTTCCGTGATTGGCATAATAAACACATTCTTCTTATTAGGATACATGGTATTGATGCTTTAGTTTTGCAAGAAAAACTTGTTTTCCACCATATTCCTCAGAATCAATGTCCATCCCTCAAATAAGACAAACAAGGATTCTCATAGCAATCTCCATTCTTTTGGTGATCATGAACCATAAACACATTTTCCTTTTTAGGTACGTGATAGTAACCCTTTGGTTTCACAAGAAAAGCTTTTCTTTCCCCATTTTCTTAGGATTAAGTTTAACCTTCAAATGAAACAAATAGGAATTCTCATAACGATTGTCATTATTTTCATGCTTAAACACATTCTTCTAATTACAATACAAGATATTCATGCTTTGGTTTTGCAAGATAAGCTTTTATTTCCACCATTTTTCTTCGAATCAAAGTTCACTAGTCAAATGAGACAAGCATGGATTCTTGTAAGAATATCCATTATTTTCATGATTGGACACTATAAACACATTCTTCTCATGGATGCTTTGGTTTCACAGGAAAAGCTTTTCTTTCCATCATATTCATTAGAATTGAAGTTCATCCTTCAAATGAGACAAACAAAGATTCTTGTAATAATCTACATTCTTCTCCTAATTAGGCAACAAAAACGCATTTTTCTTAGTGGGATAAATGATTTTGGTGCTTTGGCTTCCTAGGAAAAGCTTTTCTTTCCATATTTTTCTTTAGAATCAATGTTTGTCCTTTAAATGAGACAAACAACAATTCTCATAACAATCTCCATTCTTTCCTTATTTGGGATATCAAAACACATTTTCCTGCTTGAGATAAATAATATCAATGCTTTAGTTTGCAAGCAAAGCTTTTCCTTGCACATTTTTCTTTAGAATCAAAGTTCACGCTCAAATATGACAAACAAGGATTTTTGTAATAATATCCATTCATTTCCTAATTGGGCACTATGAACACATTATCCTTATTGGAATGCACATTATTGGTACTTTAAAGTTCCACCCTCAAAGGACAGAAATAATGATTCCCATAATAATCTCTAATGTTATGTTATCTTCATTTTGGATACATGATATTGATGCTTTAATTTTATAGGAAAAGCTTTTATTTCCACTATTTTCCTTAAAATAAAAGTTCATCCCTTAAATGACACAAATAAGGTTTCGTAATGATCTCTATTGTTTTCTTGATGAGGCGTAAAAAACCAGCAATCTTTATTAGGAAAAACAAATATTGATTTTTTTTTTCATAAGAAAATCTTTTTCCCATCTTTGTCTTTGGAATCAAACTTCATCCTTCAACTGAGACAAACAAGAATTCTCATAATAATCTCTATTTATTTTATGACTAGGCACCATAAACAGTTTTCTTCATTAGAATACACGATATTGGCATTTTAGCTTCACAAGAAAAGCTTATCTTTTCACCATCTTTCTTAGAATCAAAGTTTATCCCACAAAAGAGATAAACAAGGATTCTTGTAATAAAATCCATTCTTTTCATGATTAGATAGCTTAACCCATTCTCCTCATTCCAATACATGATATTGATGCTTCGTTTAGAAGAAAAGCTTTTATTTCTAACATTTTCCTTAGAATCAAAGTTCCTCTTTCAAATAAGACAAATAAGGATTCTTGTAGTAATCTCCATTATTTTTTTGATTAGGTACAAAAACCCAGTTGCTGCCATAAAAAAAAATGACATTGATGTTTTGATTTTGCAAGAAAAGATTTTTTTGTTCACAGTTTTCTTCGAAATCAAAGTTCATACCTCAAATGAGACAAACAATAATTCTCATAATAATGTCTATTTATTTCAAGATTGGGCACCATCGACATGTTTTCCTCATTAGGGTACACAATATTGACACTTTAGTTTCCACAAGAAAAGTTTTTCTTTCCACCATTTTCTTTGAATTAAAGTTACTTCCATAAAAGAAAAGAACAAGGATTCTCGTAATAATATCCATTCTTGTCATGATTGGGCATTGTAAGCTGTTCTCCTTATTGGGATACACTTATTGATGGCTTGGTTTCGTATGAGAAAATTTCCTTTCCACCATTTTTTATGAAGTCAATATTTGTCCTTGACTGAGATGAACAAGGATTCTCATAATAATCTCTATTATTTTCATGATTGGGCACCATAAACCGTTATCATCATTGAGATACATGATACTAATGCATTGGTTTTGTAAGGAAAGTTTATTTTCCCACTAATTTGCTTAGAAGGGAATTTCATCTATCAATTGAGACAAAAATGGATTCTCATAATTATCTCCATTCTTTTTGTTATTAGGCACCATAAACATTTTCCCTTCCTCGATATACACGAAATTGATACTTTAGTTCTGCAAGAAAAGCTTATCTTATCCTCTATTTTCCTTAGAATCAAAGTTTGCCCATCAAATAAGATGAACAAGGATTCTTATAATAATATCCATTCCTTTTGGTATTGGGCACCCTAACACATTCTCCTCATTTGGATATACGATATTGATGCTTTATTTTTGTAAGAAGAGCTTTTATTTCCATTATTTTGCTTAGAATCAAAGTTTCTCCCTCAAATGAGACATATAAGGATTCTCATAGTAATCTTCATTATTGTCTTAATTTGGCACAAAAAGCCAGTTCTTGTCATTAAGATAAACTATATCGATGCTTTGGTTTTATAAAAAAAAGGGTTTTCCACATTTTTCATTGGAATCAAAGTTCATCCCTCAAATGATACAAACAAGAATTCTTTTAATAATCTCTGTTCAATTCATGATTAGGCACCATAAACACATTCTCCTGATTAGGATACATAATATTAACACTTTGGTTTTAGAAGAAAAGCATTTCTTTCCACCATTTTCCTTATAATCAAAGTTCATTCCATAAATGAGATGAACAAAGGTTCTTGTAATAATATGCAATCTTTTCATGATTGGGCTCCATAAATCATTTTCCCCATTGGGATACACATATTGATGCTTTGGTTTCACTTGAAAAACTTTCCATTTCACCATTTTTCATAAAGTTAAAGTTCATCCCCTGAATGAGACGAGCAACAATTCTTATAATAATTTCCATTTTTCATGATTAGGCACTATAAGCAGGTTCTATGAACACATTGGTTTCGCAAGAAAAGCTTTTCTTTTCACCTTTTCCTTAGAATCAAAGTTGTTTAACAAAAGAAATGAAATAGGATTCTTGTAATTATATCCATTTTTTTAGTGATTAAGCACCATAAGTCATTCTCTTTATTAGGATACACGTATTGATGCTTTGGTTTAATACAAAAAAAACTTATTCCCAGCATTTTGCATAGAGTCAAAATTCATCCCTTGAATGAGATAAACAAGGATTCTCATAAAAATCTCCATTATTTTTGTGTTGTGTTTATTTTGTAAGAAAGGTTTTTCTCCACTAATTTCCTTAGGATGAAAGTTCATTTGTCAATTGAGACAAAGATTGATTCTCATAATAATCTTCACTTTTTTAGTTATTAGGCATCATAAACATGTTTTCCTCCTTGGGATACATAATATTGATGCTTTAGTTTCACAAGAAATGCTTTTCTTTCCACTATTTTCCTTAGAATCAAAGTTTATCCCTTAAATGAGATGAATAAGGATTCTTATAATAGTCTCTGTTTTATTCGTGATTGTGCACCATAAAAACATTTTTCTTTTTGGGATACACGATATTGATGCTTTGGTTTGACTAGAAAAGGTTTTCTTTCTGTTATTTTCCTTAGAATCAAAGTTCATTTTTCAAATGAGACAAACAAAGATTCTCGAAATAATCTCCACTCTTTTCTTGATTGGGTATTGTAAATGCATTCTTCACTTTGGAATACACGATATTAATGCATTGCTTTTGCAAGAAAAACTTTTCTTTCTACAATTTTTCTTAGAATCAATGTTCCCCCGTCAATGAGATGAACAAGGATTCTTGCAACAATCTTTATTCTTTAGGTGATTGTGAACCATAAACATGTTTTTCCTCTTTGGATACATGATAGTAACACTTTGGTTTCACAAGATAGGCTTTTCTTTCCACCATTTTTCTTAGAATGAAAGTTTAACCCTTAAATGAGATGAACATGAATTCTCATAATATTC
Source organism: Adansonia grandidieri (assembly GCA_038382065.1). Taxonomy (NCBI): domain Eukaryota; kingdom Viridiplantae; phylum Streptophyta; class Magnoliopsida; order Malvales; family Malvaceae; genus Adansonia; species Adansonia grandidieri. Next base: position 90,862 of record JBBYHK010154734.1, on the reverse strand, counting down.
TCTAGTTTTTCATAATTGGGCCCATAGACACGTTCTTCTCATTAGGATATAAGATATTGATGCTTTGGTTTCAGAGGAAAAAGATTTTTTTTCCATTATTTTCCTTGGAATCAAAATTCATCTACCAAATGAGACAAATATGGATTTTCCTAGTAATCTCCATTATTTTTGTGATTAGGTAGAATAAACACGCTTTACTTCTTAGGTTACACAATATTGATGCTTTGGTTTTACATGAAAAGCTTTTCTTTCCACCTTCATCCTTAGAATCAAAGCTCATTTGTCAATTGAGATTAAAATGGATTCTTGTAATAATCTCTATTATTTTCATGACTAGGCAACACAAACGCATTTTCCTTTCTGGAATACAAGATATTAACGTTTTGTTTTTGCAAGAAAAGCTTTTATTTCCACCATTTTTTTTGGAATTAAAATTCATCCCTCAAATGAGTCAAACAAGGATTCTCATAATAACCTCCATTCTTTTCTGTATTAGGCACAAAAAATACATTCTCTTTATCAAGATAAATGATATAGATGCTTTGATTTTGTAAGAAAAGCTTTTCTTTCTGCATTATTCTTTGCAATCAAAATTCATCCCTTAAATGAGACAAACAAGGATTCTCATAATAATATCCGTTCATTTCATGATTGGACACCATAAACAAGTTCTCCACATTGGGATACATGTTATTAATGCTTTGGTTTCACAAGAAAAAAGCTTTTACTTCAACATTTTTCTTTTGATTCAAAGTTCATCCCTTAAATAAGACAAACAAGGATTCTCTTAATAATATCCCTTCGTTTCATGATTGGTTACCATAAACACGTTATTCCCATTTGGATATAAGATACTAAGGCCTTAGTTTAGCAAGAAAAGCTTTTCTTTTAACCATTTCCCTTAAAATCAGAGTTCATCACTCAAATAAGGCAAATAAGGATTCTACAAATAATGCCTATTTTTTTAATGATTGAGTCTTTAAACATGTTTTTCTCCTTAGGATACACAATGTTGATGCTTTGATTTTAAATGAAAAGCCTTTTACGTTACCATTTTCCTTAGAATCAAAGTTCATCCCTCAAATGAGGCGAACAAGGATTTTCATAATAATCTCCATTCTTTTTTGTATTAAGCACTAAAAACACTTTCTCATTATTGGGATAAACGATATTAATGCTTTGGTTTAACAAAAAAAATGTTTCTTTTCATAATTTTCTTTAAAATCAAAGTCCATCGCTTAAAAGAGAGAAATAAGGATTCTCATAATAATCTCCATTCTTTTTTGTATTAAGCACCAAAAAAACATTCTTGTTATTAGGATAAAGAATATTAATGCTTTAGTTTCACAAGAAAAGCTTTTATTTCCACATTTTTCTTTAAAATCAAAGTTTATCCCTTAAAAGATATAAATAAGGATTCTCATGATAATATTCCTTCATTTTGTGATGGGTACCACAAACATGTTTTTCCCATTGGGATGCATGCTATTGATACATTGGTTTCACAAGAAAAGCATTTCCTTTAACCATTTCACTTAGAATCAAAGTTCATCCCTCAAATGAGCAAATAAGGATTCTCCTAATAGCCTCCATTCTTTTGATGACTAAGCCCTATAAAACATTTTCTCTTTAGGATACATTATATTAATGCTTTGGTTTTGCACGAAAAGCTTAATTTCTCACCATTCCTTAGAATCAAAGTTTATCTCTCAAATGAAACAAAAAAGGATTTCTCATAATATTATTTTCATGGCTAGGTGCCATAAACACGTTTTCTCTTAGGATATATGATATCGATGCTTTGGTTCCACATGAAAGGCTTTTCTTTCCAACATTTTTCATAGAATTAACATTTCTACCTTAGATGAGATAAACAAAGATTCCTATAATAGTCTTTGTTTTTCCTTGATTAGTATAAAAAAACATGTTGTCATCCTCGAGATAAATGATATTGATGTTTTGATTTTGTAAGAAAAGCTTTTCTTTCCATATTTTTTTTAGATTCAAAGTTTGTTCCTCAAATGAGGCAAACAAGGATTCTCGTAATAATATCCATTCATTTCATGATTAGGCACTATAAATACAGTCTCCTCATTGGGATACATATATCAAAGCTTTGGTTTTGCAAGAAAAGCTTTTCTCTCCATGATTTTCCTAAGAGTCAAAAGTTTGTCTTTCAAATGAGACAAATAATGATTCTTATAATAATATCCATTCTTTTCATGGTTGCATACCTTAAACACATTCTCTTCATGTAGATGCATAATATAGATGCTTTGGTTTAGTGAGAAAAGCTTTATTTTTCACCATTTTCCTTTGAATCAAAGTTCATCCTTTAAATGAGACAAACAAGGATTCCCATAATAATCTCCATTTTGTTCTTGATTAGGTACAAAAAACATGTTTTTGTCATCTGGATAAATAATATTGATACTTTGGTTTTGCAGGAAAAGCTTTTCTATCCATATTTTTCTTTAGAGTCAAAGTTTGTCCCTCAAATGAGGGAGAATCTCATAATAATCTCTATTCTTTTATTACTAGGCACTGTATACACATTTTCTTTTCTAGGAAACAAGATAATGATGCTTTGGTTTCACAAGAAAAGATTTTCTTTCTACCATTTTCCTTAAAATCAAAGTTCATCCATCATTTGACATGCATTCTCATAATAATCTACCATCTTTTCCTAATTAGGCACCATTAACATGTTTTCCTCTTTAAGATACAAGATATTAATGCTTTGGTTTCTTAAGAAAAACTTTTTTTTTCTAAAATTTTCTTTAGAATTTATGTTCATCCTTCAAATGAGAAAAACACGGTTTCATAATTGGGCATTATAAACATGTCATCCTCACCGGGATACGTGATATCGACAATTCAATTTTGAAAGAAAAGCTTTCCTTTCTATCATTATTCTTAGAATCAAAGTTCATCCCTTAAATAAGATGAACAAGGATTCTTGTAATAATATCCACATATTTCCTGATTGGGCACCTTAAGCACATTTTTCTTATTCAGATACATGATATTGATGCTTTGGTTTCACAAGAAAGGCTTTTATTTTTGCCATTTTCCATAGAATCAATCAAATAATACAAACAAGGATTCCCATAATAATCTCTATTATTTTCTTGATTAGGTATAGAAAACACGTTGTTCTCATCAAGATAAATGATATTGATGCTTTGGTTTTGCAAGAATCCCACATTTTTCTTTGGAATCAATGTTCATCCATAGAATAAGACAAACAAGGATTCTCATAATAATCTCCATTCATTTTATGATTGGGCACCATAAATGCATTTTTCTTACTGGGATACATGATATTAACACTTTGGTTTTGCAAGAAAAGCTTTTCTTTTCACCATTTTCCTTAAAATCAATGCTTATCCCTCAAATAAGACGAATAAAGATTTTCATAATAATATCCAATATTTTTGTGATTAGGCACCTTAAACCATTCTCCTCATCAGGTTGCACATATTGATGCTTCAGTTTTGCACCAAAAACTTTTCCTTACACCATTTTTCATAGAATTAAAGTTTGTCCCTCAAATGAGATGAACAATCTCTATTCTTTCTAGGATTGGGCACTATAAACACGTTTTCCTTATTAGGATACATGATATTAATTCATTGGTTGCATAAGGAAAGCTATTTTCCACCTTTTTTCTTAAAATCAAAGTTTATCCTTTAAATGAGACAAACAAGGATTCTTATAATAATAAACTTTGTTTTCATGATTTGGTACCATAAACATGTTTTCCTCGTTGATGCATGCCAATCGATGCTCTGGTTCACAAGAAAAGCTTTACTTCTTGTCACTTTCCTTAGAATCAATGTTCATCTAGCAATTTAGATAAACAATAATTCTTGTAATAATCTCCATTCCCTTCTTGATTGGGCACCAAACACATACTTTTGACATTAGGATACTCGATATTGATGCTTTGACTTCACAACATTAGCTTTTCCTTCTACCATTTTCCCTAGAATCAAAGTTCCTCCCTTAAATGAGATGAACATGGATTCTCATAATAATTTCCATTCATTTAATGATTGGGCACCATAAATACTTTTTCCTTCTTAGGATAAATGACATTGAATCTTTGGTTTTGCAGGAAAAGCTTTTCTTTAATCATTTTTCCTTAGAGTGAAGGTTCCACCTCAAACCAGACCAACAAAGATATCGTAATAATTTCTATTCTTTTTGTGATTGGGCACCATAAACATGTTTTCCACATTAGGATACATTATATTGATTCTCATTTTTGTGAGAAAAGCTTTTCTTTCCACCATTTTCATTAGTATCAAAGTTCATTACTCTAATGAGACGAACAAGGATCATCATAATAATATACCTTTTTTTGTGATTTGGCACCATAAATACGTTCTCCTCATTGGGTACATGATATTGAAGATCTGGTTTTGTAGGAAATGGTTTTCTTTTCACCATTTTTCTTAGAATTAAAGTTTATCTCTTAAATGAGACAAACAAGGATTCTTGTAATAACCTCCGTTCTTTTCTATAGTAGGCACCAAAAACACATACTTATCATCGAGATAAATGATATAGATGCTTTGATTTTATAAGAAAAACACTTCTTTCCACACTATTCTTTACAATAAAAGTTTATCCCTTAAATGAGACAAACAAGGATTCTCATAATAATATCCATTCATTTCATGATTGGACACCATAAACAAGTTTTCCACATTGGGACACATGCTATTGATGCTTTGGTTCACAAGAAAAGCTTTTCCTTCAGCATTTTTATTTTGATTCAAAGTTTATCCCTCAAATGAGATAAACAAGTATTTTCTCAATAATATCCCTTTTTTTCATGATTGAGTACCATGAACACATTCTCCTCATATTGATGCTTTGGTTTTGCCAGAAAACCTTTATTTCTATCATTTCCCTTAGAATCAAAGTTCATCACTCAAATAAGGAAAATAAGGATTCTAACGATATTGTCCATTCTTTTCATGATTGAGTCTTTAAACATGTTTTCCTCTTTTGGATACACGATATTGATGCTTTAGTTTCAGATGAAAAGCTTTTCTTTTCACCATTTTGCTTAGAATCAAAGTTTGTCCCTCAAATGAGATAAACAAGGATTCTCGTAATAATCTCTAATCTTTTTTGTATTAGGCACCATAAACACTCTCATTATTAGAATAAACAATATTAATGCTTTGGTTTCCCAAGAAAAGCTTTTTTTTTCCATAATTTGTTTAAAATCAAAGTTCATCCCTAAAAAGAGATAAATAAGGATTCACGTGATAATATCCCTCCATTTCGTGATTGGATACCATAAACACGTTCTTCTTATTGGATGTATGCTACTGATACTTTGGTCTTGCAAGAAAAGCTTTTCCTTCAATCATTTCACTTAAAATCAAAGTTCATCCTTTAAATGAGGCGAATAAGGATTCTCCCAATAGCCTTTATGCTTTTCATGACTGAGCCCTATAAACACGTTTTTCTCCTTGAGATACATGAAAAGCTTTACTTTCGCAATAAAAGCTTTATTTTCCACCATTTTCCTTAGAATCAAAGTTCATCTCTCTAGTGATACAAATAATGATTCTCATAATAATCTGCATTACTTTCGTGACCAAATACCATAGACTTGTTTTCTGCTTGGGATATATGATACTAATGCTTTGGATTCGCATGGAAGGCTTTTATTTCGAACATTTTTCATAGAGCTAACATTTTTCTCTTAAATGAGATAAACAAGGATTCCCATAATAATCATCATTTTTCCTTACTTAGGCATAAAAAACATGTTGTCATATTTAGGATAAATGATATTGATGCTTCAATTTCTCAAGAAAAGCTTTTATTTCCATATTTTTCTTTAGAATCAAAGTTCGCTTCTTAAATGAGGCAAACAAGGATTCTCGTAATAATATCCATTTGTTTTGTGATTAGGCACTATAAATATGTTCTCATTGGGATAGATGATATGAAAGCTTTGGTTTTGCAAGGAAAGCCTTTTTGTCCACCATTTTCCTAAGAGTCAAAGTTCATCCCTCAAATGAGACAAACAAGGATTCTTATAATAATATCCATTTTTTTCATGTTTAGGTACCTTAAACACATTCTACTCATTTAGATACATGATATAAATGCTTTGGTTTCATAAGAAAATATTTTCTTTCCATAATTTTCCTTAGAATTAAAGATAATCCATCATTTGACACTAACATGCATTCTTATAATAATCTCCCTTCTTCTCCTAATTAGGTACCCTTAACATGTTTTCCTTTTTGGGATGCAAGACATTGATGCTTTGATTTTGCAAGAAAAGCTTTTCTTTCCAAAATTTTCTTTAGAATTGATGTTCGTCCCTCAAACGAAAGAAACATGGATTCTTGTAATAATCTTCATTTATTTCATAATTAGGTGCTATAAACATATTGTCCTCACTAGGAAACATGATATCGACACTTTAGTTTCACAAGAAAAGTTTTTCTTTTTGTCATTTTCCTTAGAATCAAAGTTCATCCCTCAAATAAGATGAACAAAGCTTCTTGTAATAATATCCATATATTTCTTGATTGAGCACCTTAAGCACATTTTTCTCATTTGGATACATGATATTGATGCTTTAGCTTCACAAGAAAGGCTCTTATTTTTTCCATTTTCCTTAAAATCAATCAAATAATACAGACAAGGATTCCTATAATAATCTCCATTACTTTCTTGATTAAGTATAAAAACACATTGTTCTCATCGGGATAAATGATATTGATGCTTTCGTTTTAGAAGAAAAGCCTTTCTTCCCACATTTTTCTTTGGAATCAATTTTATCCTTAGAATAAGACAAACAAGGATTCTCATAACCATCTCCATTCATTTTGTGATTAGGCACCATAAACATGTTTTCCTCATTGGGATACATGATATTCACATTGCAAGAAAAACTTTTCTTTTCACTATTTTCCTTAGCATCACTACCCGTCTTTTAAATAAGATAAACAAAGATTTTCATAATCATATCCATTCTTTTTGTGATGGGCACCTTAAACTGTTCTCATTAGGATACACGTATTGATGCTTTAGTTTTGCATGAAAATCTTTTCCTTCCACCATTTTTAATAGAATTAAAGTTTATCCCTTAAATAAGATAACAAGGATTCTCATAATAATCTCCATTCTTTCGTGATTAGGAACCATAAGCACATTTTTCTTATTAGGATACATGATATTGATTCCTTCATTTCACAAGGAAAGCTTTTTTTCCATCCTTTTTCTTAGGATCAAAGTTCATCCTTTAAATGAAATGAACAAGGATTCTCATAACAATATACTTTATTTTCATGATTTGGTACCATAAACACGTTCTCCTCCTTGAGGTACATGATACCTTTTCTTTTTTCCATTTTCCTTAGCATTGATATTTGTCCCTCAAATGAGACAAACAAGGATTCTTGTAATAATCTCCATTCCCTTCTTGATTGGGCACTAAAAACGCATTCTCGACATTGGGATACTCGATATTGATACTTTGATTTCACAAGGAAAGCTTTACCTTCTACCATTTTCCTTAGAATCAAAGTTCCTTCTTTAAATGAGATGAATATGGATTCTCATTATAATTTCTATTCGTTTAATGATTAGGCACCATAAACACTTTTTTCTTTTTAAGATAAACAACATTGATTCTTTGGTTTTGCAAAAAAAAGCTTTTCTTTTATCATTTTTCTTCAGAGTCAAGATTCCTCCTTAAATCAGACAAACAAGGATCTTATCGTAACCTTTATTCTTTGTATGATTAGGCACCATAAAAATGTTTTCCACATTAGGATACATGATATTGATTCTTTGTTTTCACGAGAGAAGTTTTTCTTTCCGCCATTTTTCTTAGTATTAAAGTTCATCCCTTGAATGAGACGAACAAGGATTCTTATAATAATATCCTTTTTTTATGATTTGGCACCATAAATACGTTCTCCTCATTCGGTACATGATATTGAAGCTTTAGTTTTGCAAGAAATACTTTTCTTTCCACTATTTTCCTTAGAATCAAAGTTCATCCCTCAAATGAGACAAACAAGGATTCTTGTAATAATCTCCGTTTTTCCTTGATTAGGCACCAAAATCACATTCTCCTCATTAGGAAAACAATGTTGGTGCTTTGGCTTTGTAGGAAAAGCTTTTCGTTCTACATTTTGCTTTAGAATCAAAGTTCATCCCCTAAATAGGACAAACAACAATTCTTCTGACAATCCCTATTCCTTTCTAGATTAGGCACCAAAAATATGTTTTCCTCATTGGGATAAATGATATCGATGCTTTAGTTTCTGAGCGAAAGATGTTCTTTCCATAATTTTGTTCATAATTGAAGTTTATCCCTTAAATGAGATGAAAAAGGCTTCTTAAAACCATCTCCATTCTTTTTGGAATGGTAACCCCAAACACATTTTACTTTTTGGGATACACAATACTAATGCTTTGGTTTTGTAAGGAAAGGTTTTCTGTCCACCATTTTTTGTAGAATCAAAATTCATCCCTCAAATGAGACAAACAAGGATTCTTGTAATATTCTCTACTCTTTTCATGATTAGGCACCGCAAACATATTCTCCTCATTGAGATGCACGATATTGATGCTTTGGCTTTGTAGGAAAAGCTTTTTTTTTTCACCATTTTCCTTAAAATCAAAGTCTGTCTGTCAAATGAGACAAATAAGGATTCTTATAATAATCTCCATTCTCTATATGATTAGGCACCATAAAAACATTCCACTTATTGGGATACACATTATTGAAGCTTTGTTTTTGGAAGAAAGTTTTCTATTCACTATTTTTCTTAAAATCCAAATTCATCCCTTAAATGAAATGAACAAGGATTCTAGTAATATTATATATACCTTTAGTGATTAGGCACTATAAACTTGTGCTTTTGATTAGGATACATGATGTTGATGCTTTGATTTCATAGGAAAAACTTTTCTTTGCACCATCTTCCTTAGAATCATAATTCATCCATTAAATGAGACAAACATGGAGTCTCGTAATAATTTTCATTCTTTCAATGATTGGACACTGTAAACATGTTCTCCTTTTTCGGATAAATGATATTGATCGCTTGATTTTGCAAGACAAGCTCTTCTTTCCGCCATGTTCCTTAGAATCAAAGTTTATATGTCAAATAAGGCAAACATGGAGTCCCATAATAATCTCCATTCTTTTCATGATTGGGCACCATAGACATGTTCCCTGCATTGGGATAAATGTTATCGATGCTTTGCTTTCACAATAAAAGCTTTTATTTCTAAATTTTTCTT
>JBBYHK010154734.1:34946-49486 GCA_038382065.1 Adansonia grandidieri | reverse complement strand
TACAAGAATCCATGTGAGTTTTAATTGATGGATGAACTTCAATTCTAAAGAGGAAGGTGGAAAGAAAATATTTTCTTGTGAAACCAAAGCATCAATATTGTGTATCCCAAGGAGGAAACCAGGTCTATGCTACCCAATCACGAAAAGAATGGAGATTACTTGGAGAATCCTTATTCATCTTATTTCAGGGAAAAACTTTGTTTTAAGGAAAATTATGGAAATAAAAGCTTTTCTAGTGAAACCAAAGCATCGATGTCATGTATCCTACTGAAGAGAACATGTTTATAGTGCACAACCACGAAATGAGCAGGTATGATTATGAGAATCCTTGTTTGTCTTAGTTGAAAGATGAACTTTATGCCTAAAGAAAAATATGGAAAGAAAAGCTTTTCTTGTGAAACTAAAGCATCAATATCATTTATCTCGATTATGACAACTAGTTTTTTGTGCCAATCTAAAAAACAATAGAGATTATTATAAAGGTCCTTGTTTGTCTCATTTGGGGGATGAACTTCAATTCTAAAGAAAATAGAGGAAAGAAAAGCTATTCTTACAAAACCAAAGCATCAATATCATGTATCCAAATAAAGAGAATGTGTTTAGGATGCCTAATTGCAAAAAGAGTGGATATTCTTATGAGAATCCTTGTTCATTTTATTTGACTTTGTTTTTAAACAAAATAGTGGAAGGAAAAGCTTCTCTAGCGAAACCACAGTGTCAATATGATGTATCCTAGTAAGGAGAATGTGTTTATGCTACTTAATCACGAAATGAATGAAGATTATTATGAGAATCCTTGTTTGTCTCATTTGAGGGATGAACTTTGATTCTAAAGAAAAATTTGGAAAGAAATGCTTTTCTTGTAAGCATCAATATCCTTTATCTTGATGACAACAACCTATTTATTGTGCCTAACCAAGAAAAAAATGGAGATTATTACGACAATCCACATTAGTCTCAATTGATAGATGAACTTTGATTCTAATAAAAATGGTGGAAAAAAAAGCTTTTCTTGTGAATCCAAAGCACAAATATCATGTCTCTAAAGGAAAAAAATGTGTTTATGGGGCCAAGTCAAGAAAAGAATGGAGATTATTAGGATAACCTTATTCGCCTCATTCAAGGGATGAATTTTAATTATAAAGCAAATGGTGGAAAGAAAAACTTTTCTTTTGAAACAAAAGCTTCAATAGCATCTATCCCAATGAAAATAATATGTTTTGGGTTCCTAATCATAAAATGAATGGTTATTATTATGAGAATCCTTGTTTGCCTCTTCTGAGGGATGAACTTTAAATGCTAAAGAAAAGCTTTTCTTATAAAACTAAAGCATCAATATCATCTATGCTAATGATGAAAACATGTTTATGGCGCAGAATCATGAAAAGAATGGAGATTGTTGCGAGAATCCTTATTCATCTCATTTGAGCGATAAACTTTAATTCTAAGGAAACTGGTAGAAAGACTAGCTTTTCTTGTAAAACTAAAGCATTAATATCATGCATTCTAATGAGAATAACGTGTTTAAGGTGCCTAGTCATGAAATGAATGGATATTATTATGAGAACCTTGTTCATCTCATTTAAAGGATGAACTTTAGTTTTAAAGAAATATATGGAAGGAAAAGCTTTTCTTGTTGAACCTAAGCATTAATACTATTTATCTGGACAATGACAACCTACTTTTGTGCCTCATCAAGAAAAAAAATGGAGATTTACCCAATCCTTGTTTGTTTCATTTGAGGGAAGAACTTTGATTCTAAGGAAAATGGTGGAAAGAAAATCTTTCCTCACAAATCTAAAGTGTTAATATCATATCACAATGAGAAGAATATGTTTATAGTGTCCAATCCTGAAAGAAATAGAGATTATTATGAGAATCCCTATTCATCTCATTTAAGGGTTAAACTTTGATTTTAAGAAAAATGGTGAAAAGAAAAGCTTCTCTTGTGAAACCAAAGTGCTGCTATCGTGTATCCAAAGAGGAAAATGTGTTTATATCCATAATCATTAAAAAATGGAGATTGCTGTGAAAATCACTGTTCATCTTATTTGAGGGATGAACATTAATTCTAAGGAAAAAAGTCAAAAGACAAGCTTTTCTTGCAAAATCAATGCATCAATATCATGTATCCTAATGACGAGAATGTGTTTATGATGCCATATCATGAAGAATGAAGATTATTATGAAAAATCCTTGTTTGCCTCATTTGAGGGACAAATTTTGATTCTAGAGAAAAATGTGGAAAGAAAAGCTTTTATTGGGAAACCAAAGCAATGATATCATTTATCCTAATGAGGAGGATTTATTTTTGGAGTCCAACCCAATCAAGAAATAAATAAAGATCATTATTGGAATCCTTGTGTCTCTTATTTGAGGGGCAAACTTTGAAGCATCAATATCTTGTATCCCAATGAGTAAAACGTGTTTATGGTGCCCAATCACAAAAGTAATGGAGATTATTATAAAAATCCTTATTTGTCTCATTTGAGGGATGAACTTTGATTCTAAAGAAAAATGTGGAAAGAAAAGCTTTTGTTGTAAAACCAAAGCAATGATATCATTTATCCTAAAAAAGAGGATGTGCTTTTGGATCCTAATCAAGAAATGAATAGAGATTATTATAGGAATCCTTGCGTCTCTCATTTGAGGGGTAAACTTTGATTCAAAGCATTAATATCTTGTATCCCAATAAGGTAAACATGTTTATAGTGCCTAATCATGAGAAGAATTGAGATTATTACGAGAATCTCTATTTATCTCATTTGAGGATTAAGCTTTGATTCTAAGAAAAATGGTGGAAAGAAAAGCTTTTCTTATAAAACCAAGGCATTGATATCTTTTATCTTGAAGAGGAGAACGTGCTTTTAGTGTCTAAGCAAGAAAAGAATGGAGATTATTATGAGAATTATTGCCTGTCTCATTTGAGAGATGAACATTAATTCTAAGGAAAAATCTAGAAAGAAGAGCTTATCTTGCAATAGGAAAGCACCAATAGCATTTATCTCAACGAAGAGAACAAATTTTTGGTGCCAAATCAAGAAAAAGATGCAAATTATTACAAGAATCCTTATTTGTCACATTTGAAGGATGAAATTAATTCTAATGAAATTGGTGGAAAAAAGCCTTTCCTATGAAACCAAAGCAGTAATATCTTGTATCCCAATTAGTAGAATGTGTTTACAGTACCCAATCACGAAAGGAATGGAGATTTTTCCAAAAATCCATGTTTGTCTCGTTTGAAAAATGAATTTTGATTCTAAGGAAAATGGTGGAAAAAGTTTTTTTTGCAAAAGCCAAAGCATTAATATCTCATATCCTAATGAGCAAAATATGTTTATGGTGCCTAATCATGAAAAAAATAGAGATATTATGAGAATCCTTATTTGTCTCATTCAAGGGTTGAATTTGATTTTAAGAGAAATAATAAAAAAAAGCTTTTCTAGCAAAATCAAAGCATTACTATCATGTACCAAAAAGGAAAATGTTTTTATGGTTCACAATCATGAAATGAATAGAAATTGTTACAAGAATCCTTGTTCAACTTATTTAGTGGAGAAAGCTGATTCTAAGGAAAGTGGTGGCAAAACAAGCTTTTTTGCAAAACCAAAGCATTAAATACCATGTATCCCAATGAGGAGAATATGCTTATGGTGCCTAATCATGAAAATAATGGAGATTATTATAGGAATCTTTGTTTGTCTGATTTAAGGGATAAACTTTGTTTCTAAAGAAAAATATGGAAAGAAAAGCTTTTATTGTGAAACTAAAGCAATGATATTGTTTATCCTGGTAAGGAGGACATGTTTTGGGTGCCTAATCAAGAAAAGAATGGAGATTGTTCCAGGGTTCCTTGTCTATCCCATTTGACGAACCAACTTTGATCCTAAAGGAAGTGCTGGAAAGAAAGCTTTTCTTGCAAAACCAAAGCATCAATAGTGTGTATCCCCATTAGGTGAATGTGCTTACGGTGCCCAATCAGAATAATAAGGATATTATTAGGAGAATCCTTGTTTGTCTTATTTGAGGGATGAACTTTGATTCTAAAGAAAAATGTCAAAAGAAATGCTTTTCTTGTAAAACCAAAGCATTGATATTATTTATCTCGAGGAGAAGAAGGATGTTTTTAGTGCTAAAAGAGGAAAAGAATAGAGATTACGATAGGAATCATTATTTGACTCATTTAAGGGACGAGTAATGATTCTAAAGAAAAATCTAGAAAGAAAAGCTTTTCTTATCAAACCAACGTGCCAATACCATTTATCTCAATGAGTAGAATGTGTTTACATTGCCTACTAATGAAATGAATGGATATTATTATGCGAATCCTTGTTTGTCTCATTTAAGGGATGAACTTTGATTCTTACAGTAAACTCTATTCTTTTTGTATTTGGACAACATAAACAAGTTCTCCTCATTGGGATAAATGATATTAATGCTTTGGTTTTGCAAGAAAAGCTTGTTTTTTCACCATTTTCCTCAGAATCAATGTTCATCCCTCAAATGAGTAATGCTTTGGTTTCACAAGAAAAGCTCGTTGTTCCACCATTTTTCTTAGAATCAAAGTTTAACCCTAAAATAAAATGAACAAGGAAATTCATAATAATCTCCATTCTTTTTCATATTGGTCACCATAAACATATTCTAACCCTCCATTCTTTAGAATCAAAGTTCTTTCTTCAAATGAGACAAACAAGGATCTTCATAATAATATCCATTCATTTCGTGATTGGGCACCGTAAACACATTTCCCTCATTGGGATACATGCTATTGATGCTTCGGTTTCGCAAGCAAAGCTTTCTTTCCACCTTTTTCTTTGGAATCAAAATTCTTCCATCAAATGAGACAAACATGGAGTCTTGAAAGAATCTATAATTTTTTTTGTGATTGGGCACCATAAACACACTCTCTTCATTGGGATACACGATATTAATGCTTTGATTTTGCAAGATAAGCTTTTCTTTTCACTATTTTCATTAGAATCAAATTTCATCCTTCAAATGAGACAAATAAGGATTCTTAATAATAGACATTATTTTCTTAATTGGGCACCTAAAGCATGTTCTCCTCATTAGAAGGCTTTGGTTTTACAGGAAAAAGCTTTTGTTTCTAGATTTTTCCTTAGAATCAATATTCATCCCTTAAATGAGACAAACAATGATTCTCATAATAATCCCCATTTTTTTCCTGTTTGGGAACTAGAAACACATTCACCTCTTTGAGGTAAAAGATATCGATGCTTTGGTTTTGTAAGAAAAGCTTTTCTTTCAACATTGTTCATTAGAATTAAAGTTTATCCCTCAAATGAGACAAACAAGGATTCTTAAATTAATATCCATTCATTTCGTGATTGAGCACCATAAACACATTATCCTCATTGCGATACACACTATTGATGTTTTACTTTCACAAGAAAAGCTTTCTTCCAACCATTTCTCTTAGAATCAAAGTTCATCCCTTAAATGAGACACACAAGTATTCCTATAATAATCTCCATTTTTTTCTTGATTACGCACTAAAAAACCACCCTCCTTATTGGGTTAAATGATATCGTTGGGTTGGTTTCACAACAAAAGCTTTTCTTTCCATATTTTTCTTTAAAAACAAAATTCTTCCCTCAAATGAGACTAACAAGGATTCTCACAATAATCTCCATTCTTTTCATGATTGGGCACCATAAACACATTCTCTATATTGGGATACATGATATTGATGCTTTGGTATTACAAGAAAAGCTTTTCTTTTGATCATTTTCCTTAAAATCAATGTTCATCCCTCAAATGAGATGAACAAGGATTCTCGCTATAATCTCCAGTCTTTTCGTGATTGTGAAACATAAACATATATTTTTCTTTGAATACATGATAGTAACGCTTTAGTTTTGCAAGAAAAGCTATTTTTTTCACCATTTTTCTTAAATTCAAAGTTCAACCCTCAAATGAGATGAACAGAGATTCTCATAATATCTCCATTCTTTTCATGATAGGGCACTATAAAAAAATTCTTCTTATTGGGATACAAGTTATTAATACATTTGTTTTGCAAGAAAAACTTCTCCTTAGAATGAAAATTCATCCATCCAATGAGAAATGGTAAGAATCTTCATTCTTTTCGTGATTAGGCACCATGATTACTCCTCTCTAGGATGCACAATATTAATGCTTTAGTTTCATAGGAAAATCTTTTCTTTCCACCTTTTTCATTAGAATCGTAATTCATCTTTCAAATGGGACAAACAAGGATTCTCTTAATAATCTACATTCTTTTCTTGATTGGGCACCAAAACACATTCTCCTTATTAGGATAATGGTATTGGTGCTTTGGTTTTGCAGGAGAAGCCTTTTTTCCTGTTTTTTCTGTAGAAACAATGTTCATCCACCAAATGAGATAAATAATGATTCTCGTAATAATCCCTATTCTTTTTCTTTTTGGGCACTAAAATAATGTTCTACTCCTTGAGATAAAAGATATCGGTGCTTTTGTTTTCATAAAAAGCTTTTATTTCCACATTTTCTTTAAATCAAAGTTCATCCTTCAAATGAGACAAACAAGGATTCTCATAATAATATCCATTTACTTCATGGTCGGGCACTATAAACACATTTTTCTCATTAAGATAATTACTATTTGATGCTTTATCTTCACAAGAAAAATGTTATTTCCACCATTTCCCTTAGATTTAAAGTTAGTCCTTCAAATAAGACAAAGAAGGATTCCTCTAACAATCTCTATTCTTTTATTTATTGGGTACCAAAATCATGTCTTCCTTATCAGGATGTATAATATCGTTGCTTTGATTTCGCAACAAAAGCTTTTTATTTCACATTTTTCTTTGAAAACAAATTTCATCCCTTAAATGAGACAAACAAAGATTCTTATAATAATCTCCATTCCTTTTGTGATTGGACATCATAAACAAGTTGTTCTCATTGGGATACTTGATCTTGATACTTTAGTTTGTAAGAAATGCTTGTTTTTTCACCATTTTTCTTAGAATCAATGTTCATCCCTTAAATGAGATGAATAAGGATTCTTGCAACAATTTCCATTCTTTTCATGATTATGAACCATAAAAAATGTTTTCTCCTTTTGATACATGATAGTAATACTTTGATTTCGTAAGACAAGATTTTTTTCCACCATTTTTCCTTAAATCAAAGTTCAAACCTCAAATATAATGAATAAGGATTCTCATAATAGTCTCAATTCTTTTCATGGTTGGGCACCATAAAGACATTCTCCTAATTGGGATACAAGATATTGATGCATTGGTTTTGCAAGAAAAGCTTTTCTTTTCACCATTTTCCTTAGAATCAAAATTCATTCGTCAAATGAGACAAACATGGATTCTTGTATGAATCTCCATTCTTTTCATTATTAGGCACCATAAACACATTCTCCTTATTGGGATACAAGATATTGATGCTTTGGTTTTGTAGGAAAAGCTTTTCCTTCCATAATTTTCATTAGAACAAAAGTTCATCATTTAAAAAAGGCAAACAAGGATTCTCATAATAATCTACATTCTTTTATTGATGGGGCACCAAAAACACATACTCGTTAATGGCATAAACGATTTTGGTGCTTTAGTTTTACAAGAAAAGCTCTTCGTTCTAGATTTTTTTAAAAAAATCAATGTTCATCCACTAATGAGACAAATAACTATTCTCATAATAATCTCCATTCTTTTCCTCTTTGGGCACTAAAAACACTTTCTCCTCCTTGAGATAAATTATATCAATGTTTTGGTTTCTCAAGAGAAGATTTTTCTTAGAATCAAAGTTTAACCCTTAAATGAGATGAATGGGGATCCTCATAATAATCTTTATTCTTTTCATCATTAGGCACCAAAACACATTCTCTTCGTTGGGATATAAGATAATAATGCTTTAGTTTCACAAGAAAAGCTTTTCTTTCTACCATTTTCCTTCGAATCAAAAATCATCCGTCCAATAAGACAAACATGGATTCTTGTAAGAATCTTCGTTCCTTTTGTGATTAGGTACCATAAACAAATTCTTCTCATTGTGATACATGATATTCCATTATTTTCATGATTGGGTACCATAAACACAATCTTCTCATGGTGATACATGATATTGATGCTTTGGTTTCATAGGAAAAGCTTTTCTTTCCACCATTTTCATTAGAATCAAAATTCATCCTTAGAATGAGACAAACGAGGATTCTCATAATAATTTGCATTCTTTTCTTCATTGAGGACCAAAAATATGTTCTCGTCATTAGGATAAATGATATTGGTGCTTTGGTTTCCCAGGAAAGCCCTTCTTTCCAGATTTTTCTTCAAAATCAATGTTTGTCCCTCAAATAAGACAAACAATGATTCTCGTAATAATCTCCATTATTTTCCTATTTGGACACCAAAAACACACCCTCTTACTTAAGATAAATAATATCGATGCTTTGGTTTTGTAGGAAAAACTCCACATTTCTCTTTAGAATTAAAGTTGTTCCCTTAAATGAGACAAGAATTCTTGTAATATTATCCATTTATTTCATAATTGGGCACCATAAACATATTCTCCTCATAAGGATACACACTATTGATGCTTTGGTTTTGCAAGAAAAGGTTTATTTTTACCATTTCCTTTAGAATCAAAGTTTATCCTTCAAATCATACACACAAGGATTGCTATAATAATCTCCATTCTGTTCTTGATTGGGCACCAAAACCACATCCTCCTCATAGGATAAACAATATCATTGCTTTGGCTTTATAACAAAAGCTTTTCTTTCCATGTTTTTCTTTAGTATCAAAGTTAGTCCCTCAAATGAGACAAAGAAGGATTCTTGCAACAATATCTATCTTTTCATGATTGGGCACCATAAACACGTTCTTCTCATTGGAATAACGTGATATTTATGCTTTGGTGTTGCAAGAAAAAATTGTCTTTCCACCATTTTCCTGAGAATCAATATTTGTCCTTCAAATGAAACAACAAGGATTCCTATAACAATCTCCAATCTTTTTATGATTGTTAACCATAAACACATTTTAAACTTTGGATACGTGATAGTAATGCTTTGGCTTTGCAGCAAAGCTTTTTTTCCACTACTTCTCTTAGAATCAAAGTTCAAAGCTCAAATGAGATGAATAGGGATCCCCGTAATAATCTCCATTCTTTTCATGATTGGGCACCATAAATACATTTTCATTATTAGAATACAAAAACTCATGCTTTGGCTTTGCAAGAAAAGTTTTTCTTTCTAGAATTTTCCTTAGAATCAAAATTCATATGTCAAATGAGACGAACGTGGATTCTTGTACGAATCTCCATTCTTTTCATGATTGGGCACCATAAAGATATTTCCCTTATTGGGATAATATTGACACTTTGGTTTCAGAAGAAAAGCTTTTCTTGCCATTATTTTCATTAGAATCAAAGTTCATCCTTCAAATGAGACAAACAAGGATTTTGATAATAATCTATGTTCTTTTCTTGATTAGGCAACAAAAATACATTCCCACCATTGGGATAAAAGGTATTAGTGCTTTAGTTTTGTAGGAAAAGCTCTTCTTTCTAGATTTTACTTTAGAATCTATGTTCATCCTTCAAATAAGACAAATCATGATTCTCGTAATAATCTCCTTTCTTTTACTATATGGGCACTAAAAACACTTTTTCTTCCTTGAGATAAATGATATCGATGCTTTGGTTTAACAATTCCTACTTTTTTCTTTAGAATCAAAGTTCATCCCTTAAATAAGACAAACAAGGATTTTCGTAATAAAATACATTCATTTCATGATTGGACACTGTAAACATACTCTTCTTATTAAGATACACACTATTGATGCTTTGGTTTTGCAAGAAAAGCTGGTTTTTTCTAACATATTCCTTAGAATCAAAGTTCATCCCTCAAATAAGATGAACAAGGATTCTCACAACCATCTCTGTTCTTTTCATGATTTTGCACTGTAAACACATTTTTGTTATCGAGATAAACGATATTGATGCTTTGGTTTCACGAGAAAAGCTTTTCTTGCCAAATTTTTCTTTACAATCAAAGTTTGTTTGTGAAAAGAGTTAAAGAAGGGTTCTCATAGTAATATCCATTCATTTTTTATTAGGCACCATAAACATGTTCTCCTCATTTAGGTACAGATATAGATGCTTTGGATTCGTAGGAAAAGGTTATCTTTCCACCATTTTCTTTAGAATTAATGTTCATACTTTAAATGAGATGAATAAGGATTCTCACAACAATTCCATTCTTTTCATGAATTTGAACCATAAACATGTTTTCCTCTTTGAATGCATGATAGTAATGCTTTGGTTTGGCAAGAAAAGCTTTTCCTTTTGCTATTTTTCTTAGAACCAAAAGTTCTCAAATAAGATGAAAAGGGATTCTCATAAAAATCTCCATTCTTTTCATGATTGGGCACTATAAACATGTTCTCCTTATTCAGATATAAGATATTAATGCTTTCATTTAGCAGCAAAAAGTTTTTTTCCACCATTTCCCTTAAAATCAAAATTCATCCATCAAATGAGATAGACATGGATTCTTGTAAGAATCTCCATTCTTTTTGTGATTGGGCATAATAAAAACATTTTTCCTTATTGGGATACATGATATTGATGCTTTGATTTTGCAGGAAAAGTTTTTCTTTCCACCATTTTGATTAGAATCAAAGTTTATCCTTCAAATAAGACAAACAAGGATTCTCCTAATAATCTACATTCTTTTCTTGATTACACACCAAAAACACATTCTCATCACTGGGATAAATGGTATTAGCTTTGGTTTTACAAGAGAAGGTTTTCTTTCAAAATTTTTCTTTAGAATTAATGTTCATCCCTCAAATGAGACAAACAATGATTCTCGTAATAATCTATATTCTTTTCTTGTTTGGGCATCAAAAACACGTTCTCCTTCTCATGATAAATGATATTGATGGTTTGGATTCGCAAGCCTTTCTTTTCACATTTTCATTAAAATCAAATCTTATCCCACAAATGAGACACACAAGGATTCTTGTAATAATCTCTATTCTTTTCTTAATTAGGTACCAAAAACACATCCTTCTTATCAAGATGAATGATATCGTCTCTTTGGTTTCGCGATGTAAAGTTCTCTTTCCATAAGTTTCTTTAGAATCAATTATTATCCCTCAAATGAGACAAATAATTTTTCTCACAATAATCTTTATTTTTTGCGTTATTAGACACCATAAACATGTCTTCCTTATTAGGATACATGATATTGATGCTTTGGTTTTGCAAGAAAAGCTTTTCTTTCCACCATTTTCCTTGGAATTAATGTTCATCCTTTAAATGAGACAAACAAGGATTCATGTAACAATCTCCATTATTTTCATGATTGTGAACCATAAACATGTTTTCCTCTTTCGATATGAGATAATAACATTATGGTTTCACAAGAAAAGGTTTTTTTCCACCATTTTTCTCATAATCAAATTTCAACCCTCAAATGAGACAGATATGAATTCTCATAATAATCTCCATTTTTTTCATGATTGGGCACCATAAATGCATTCTACTTATTAGGATACAAGATATTGATGTTTAGGTTACAAGAAAATGTTTTCTTTGCACTATTTTCCATAGAATCAAAATTCATCTATCAAAAGAGGCAAACATGGATTTTTGTAAGAATCTCCATTCCTTTCATGATTGGGTACCATAAGCCTATTCCCCTCATTAGAACACATGATATTGATGCAACGGCTTTGCAGGAAATGCTTTTCTTTCCATTATTTTCATTAAAATCATAGTTCATCCTTCAAATGAGACAAATAAGGATTCCCATGATAATCTCCATTTTTTCCTTGATTAGGCATAAAAAACAAGTTCTCATCATCGCGATAATTGATATTAATACTTTGGTTTCACAAGAAATGCAAGAATTGTTCTTTAGAATAACAAGGATTTCCATAATAATCACCATTCATTTTGTGATTAACCACCATAAACACTTTCTTCTTATTGAGATACATGAGGTTGACATGTTGGCTTCACAAGAAAAGTTTATCTTTTTATTTTCCTTAGAATCAAAGTTCATCCTCAAATGAGATGAACATGGATTTTCATAATAAGATCCATACTTATCATAATTAGACACCATAAACACATTCTCCTTGTTCTAATATGTGACATTGATGCTTTGCTTTTTCAAGAAAAGCTTTTCTTTTTGCCAATTTTCTTGGAATCAAAGTTTGTCCCTTAAATGAGATGAACAAGGATTCTCATAATAATATATGATCTTTTAGTGACTGGGTACCTTAAACATATTCTCCTTATTTAAGTACATGGTATTGATGCTTTGGTTTCATAAGAAAAGCTTTTCTTTCCACAATTTTCTTTAGAATCAAAGTTCATCCCTGAAATAAGGCAAACAAGGTTTTTTTTTTGCAATAATCTCCATTCTTTTCTTGATTAGGCATCAAAAACATGTTCTCCTTATTGAGATGCATGATATTGATGCTTGGTTTTGCAGGAAAAGCTTGTTTCACTATTTTCCTTAGAATCAATGTTCATCCCTCAAATGAGATGAACATGGATTCTCACAATAATCTCCATTTTTTTCAAGATTGTGAATCATAAATGCGTTTTCCTCTTTGAATACATGATAGTAACACTTTGCTTTCACAAGAAAAGCTTTTCTTTTCACCATTTTTCTTAGAATCAAAGTTCAACTCTCAAATGAGATGAATAAGGATTCTCAAAATAATCTCTGTTCCTTTTATGATTAAGCACCATAAAACCATTTTCCTGAGAATTTTTTGTTTGTTTCAATTGATGGATGAACTTTAATTCTAAAGAAATTGGTTGAAATAAAAGTTTTTCTTGTGAAACTAAAACATAAACATCATATATCCTAGTGAGGAGAACATGTTTATGGAGCTCAATCACGAAAGAAATAGAGATTATTATGAGAGGCCTTGTTTATCTCATTTGAGATACAAACTTTGATTCTAAGAAAAATAGTGAAAAAAAGCTTTTCTTGCAAAACTAAAGCGTCTATGTTGTGTATCACATTAAAAGGAACATGTTTATGTTGCCCAATCATAAAAAGAACAGAGATTATTATAAGAATGCATGTTTATCTTGTTTGACAAATAAACTTTGATCTAAAGAAAATGGTGGACAGAAAAACATTTTTTTTGTGAAACGAAAGCATCAATATTGTGTATCCCAATAAGGAAAATGTGTTTATGGTGGACAAGATGAAAAAAATAGAGATTATCACGAGAATCTGTATTTGTCTCATTTGACATACGAACTCTAATTTGGGAAAATGATGGAAATAAAAGCTTTTCTTGTGAATTCAAAGCTTCAATATCATGTATTGTAATGAAGCGAATGTGTTCATGGTGCCCAATCATGAAAGGAATCAAGACTATTATGAGAATCCATGTTTATCTCATTTGATGGGCAAAGTCTAATTCTAAGGAAATGGTGAAAAGAAAAGCTTTTCTTGTCAAATAGAAGCATCAACATATTGTATGCCAGTGAGGAGAACATGTTTGTAGTGCCCAATCATGAAAAGAATGGTGATTATTATGAGAATTGTTATTTGTCTCATTTAAAGGATGAACTTTGATTCCAAAGAAAAATGTGGAATGAAAGGCTTTTCTTCTAAAACCAAACCACCAATATCATTTAACCCAATAAGAAGAACGTATTTTTTGTACCAATCAAGAAAAGAAATGGAGATTATTGTGATAACCCTTGTTTATTTCAATTGATAGATGAACTTTGATTCTAAGGATATTGGTTCAAATAAAAGTTGTAGACACTCTATTTTGTCTGGACCATTGTCCAAGGCATTAGATGTCATTATTATAAACGTCTTTCAAGTCATACAGATGAGGCACGAGTTAGTTTCCCATTATTTTTAACCAAAGTAAGGTAATTCAGGGAGCCTACGTACGTGTAAGTCACATTGGTGCATAGGTATTGACACCAAGCTTTCACATCACTAAAAATTCAAATTTTCACATGTAGTATCGATACAAAAGGGTTTGATATCGAGACTTAAGGTGTGATTTCGATACTTAGCATGTTTGTATCAACACAGGCCTTGGCAGTAGCAAATGTCATGATTTTTGGCCAAGTGTATCGATACCCAAGCAAGAATATCGATACAAGCCCATGTAGAATTGATACAAGCCTCCAAGCCTTAAGAATATAAACATTTTTTGCTTTCGGTATCAACACATCATTGTATCGATACTCATGGGCAAAAATTGCCTTGTGTATATCGATACAAACCATCTTTCAACCTTTGCACCATTGATCTAAAAGTTCAATTCAAACATATTTTTGCATAAAAAATCATCAGAATTTATACTAGGCCTCAGCTTTGGACTTATGATTAGGTTTTAACAGATATTGAAGCCTAAAATTACTCAAAATGGGACCTTTTCATGAAATATATGATTTGTTAGAGGGCATCTTGGCTTTTCTTTAGTTGTAGACTATTACAGCTCCTCTGCTCCACCAACCCATTGTTGGCAGCCAATGAAATTTTAGTTGGCTGAGCATAGTAC
>JBBYHK010154734.1:0-34846 GCA_038382065.1 Adansonia grandidieri | reverse complement strand
GTAGACTATTACAGCTCCTCTGCTCCACCAACCCATTGTTGGCAGCCAATGAAATTTTAGTTGGCTGAGCATAGTACTTAGGGCTACCATAAGGTACATAGGGGAAGACCAAAAATGCCCTTACATTAGCTCCAAAATGCATTGGCTAAACCTTAGATTATAAAAGTGCTAATTTTGGCTCAACAAAGGAGGCTTTCACACACAAACACAATTACATTAAAAACACTCCTTATTCCCATAGCTCTCCTTTCTTTCCTAACAAAAACCTCCAAAAACCTTTTCTTTCCTTCTTTTCACAGCCAAAAATTCTTTCCTGTCTAGACCATTACCAAAAGCTCCCTTTTTTCATTATTTTCTTGCTAACCAATATTAAAGAGAAGTAAGAAACTGAGCTTAGAATTGTTGTTCCAAGTAAAAGTGAAAGCTTAAAATTTTTTGGTATATTTTCTCTACCTTACTCCATTTACTCTCCATTTTCAGCATTTGCATCATTCTAGTGAGCCATTCATGTCCCCATAACCATCTTAGGACTCTCACGAATTGTTTTGACCTTAGATGTGGTAGTCTTAGGTTTTTTTTTAATGACCTTGATGTTTTAATGTTGTTTGGATGACTAAATGTGTCATGTTTTACTTTGATCATCAAAATGGCCCCTACCTATCCATCTTTGTCATGTTTTTTCCACTTTCACATACTCAACACATGCTTAAATCTTCATCCTAAAATGTTTTGAACATATTGATGCATTTTATTGCATCTTGTTAAGTTTTATGGAACAAAAATGTCTTCTTGAAGATTCCTGCATGCTTTTTCCTTGTTCAAATATGTTCATACCACATCCATGTAATTGATTTTAGATGTCATTTATAAGGCTAACGTTCTTATGCATCTTATTTGCCATCACCTTACATTTTTGCTGGCTTTTCCATTGTTAAAATATCATCTCTATTTGTTTAAATGTGTTGTCCATGTTCACTGTTATGTATGTTGTATCTCGTTCATAACATTTGCTTGCTTATTTATTGCAAAATCTGATTTCTAATAACCCAAAGTCTATGCTACCTCTAATAGATGGAAAATAGGATAACTTTAATGTTTTCACTAAATTAGTCTTCCAATCTTGGGGACAAATCAAACTTCCCAGGTCAGATTCATGGTTGAATAAGCTAAAAAATACAGTTTTCTTAGAAAAAATGATCTTTTTATTTGATAAAAAAAACTTTAAGCCTTGATCTTAAATCTAATGCCCTTATTTCTGGCATCATAAATAAGTTTGTGGATTGAATTTGCAATGCTTGTGGCACCCATTCCTTTCTGTCATGGATTTTTGAATGTCCTTGGCTTAAGTTTAGCCCTAAGAAACCCAAAAATATTGAAAACACCTTGTTTTGCCCAGGCAACAATGTACACACCATTAAAAATTATTTTTTGAGAACAAACATATATCTCTAGAATTTTCTAATGTTTTTCCATGAAAGAACATTGAATTACCTTTCTAATGGTGTCTTGCTTGCACCTGGACAGTTTCAGATGAGGGAGTTATGATGAAATAAGTCATGTGATCAGGCTATTATTGGTTGACTCCTAAAAAGGATTGCATTAACCACGCTTGAAAATGCCACAAAGACCAAATTTATGTACAAAAATCCATAATCCATGTCCCAATATCACCTTTACATATTATGACAGCCTTGTGGCCTTTTCTTATGTGAGGCATGGACATGATCGGACCGATCACCCCTAAGGCTTCTAATGGGCACTGTTTCATTTTGGTCACAATTGATTATTTCACCAAGTGGGTAAAAGTAGCTTCTTATGCCAACGTCACCAAATTTGTTGTGTGTAAATTTTTGAAACAGGACATTATCTACAGATATGGACTTTCCAAATAAATCATTGCAGATAAAGCGCTTTAAGTTGAAAAACAAGATGATGCAAGCAATCTGTTCCCAATTTAAAATTCTATATAATAACTCGGTGCCCTATCGCCCAAAATTAAATACGACAAACAAAGCAGCCAACAAGAATATTAAGAAAATAGTTAAAAAATGGTTAAAACATACAAAGATTGGCATGAAAAGTTGGCTTTTGCACTACACACTTATCGCATAGTAGTTTAAACCTTTACAGGTGCTACTTGTTTTCCCTAGTTTATCGTATGGAGGCTATTCTACCTATCAAGGTCAAAATCCCCTCACTCAAAGTCTTAATGGAATCATAACTTAAAGAAGCTGAATGGGTTAAAAACCAATATAAATAGCTCAATCTCATTGAGGAGAAAGGAATAAAAGCCATATGTAACAGATAGATGTATCAAAAGTGCATGATAGGAGTCCATAGCAAAAAAGTCCATCTTCATAGTTCCAGAAAGGTGACCTAGTACTCAAACAAATCCTCCCAATCCATAAAAATGTTGGGGGAAATGGACCCCAAATTAGAAAGGGTCGTATATGGTAAAGCATGTATTTTTTAAAAGAACATCGATATTAATTGAAATAGATGTAATGATTTGCCCAATCCTCTTAATTTTGATTTTGTCAATAAATACTATGCCTAATAGAATTCTAGGATGAAAACCCAGAAAAACATCTTATCCTTTGTTCCAAAAGACAAAAAAAAAAAAAGAAAGAGAATGTCCAATAAAACAAATCCTTTTAGGTTGAAAACATGAAAAGCAAGCATAAGTGACAAAACTCGCCCTTAAATTTGAACTAATCTAGATCCATCCTTTTTTGAACAAAACACCAAAATATAACTAGACCCACCTATTCTACCCTGACCTATCCCACTGAATCTCATCGTCATTTATGCCTAAGAAAAAAAGATGTGTGCCTAACCTCAAGGCAACCATCCCACCATAGTGCAATATGAAAAATCTGGTCATGAGTTGGCCAACACTGAAAGGATTAACCATTTAAGAAAGTTCTCCAAAAACACTCAATAGAAGATTCATGTCATCAGCATCAGGGGTTAAGTAGCCAGAAAGACCATTCTTAAGTTTTTTGTATCTCAAAATCTTTTTTTATCTTAGAATTTGTCATAACCTGCAACCTGTTTCTTTTGAATGAAATACGATTGCTTAATTCCTTCTAAATTCTATTTGTAACTCCTACATCCCACATTGCATCATGTTTGAGAATTAATTGATAATGCTTGATAAATGAACAGAACTGATAATAGGATTTACTAGCATTACTTTGAAAAATGAAACTTCGCAGGAATTTGGTTTCATATCTAAAGATCAAGAATGAAACTTGGAACCATAATCGAATTTTGTTTCATGTCTAAAGATCAAGAATGAAATTTGTAACCACAATCGATCTTACCCTTATATCTTTAAATGCTAAAAGTGTATTCAAAAACTTCTCCCCAATAAACCCCAACATAAAGGTAAAGGGCAAAAATGCTTTGCCACCTATCATCAAAACAAAAGAAATTTAGATTAGTCTACCTAAACCACCAATGACACCCTCTAAATCAAAATTGATAGAAGGAATCATCCATACTTGGTAGCAAACTCAACGTAACAAAAAGTCCCCAAACATGAGCCATTTAATCTCAAAACTTTCTTTTCACAATCACAAGGCACTCGTACCTTCTAAAATCAACCTTAACATTCAAAACTTTTGCAAATTTATAGCAAGGTTAGTGAATCCCAGAGCAAGAGATCATCCTATAAAACTCATTGAAGACCAAATGACTGGAAAGATGAAAATTGATCACTAGATTAGGCTTTTAAGGTCATCACCTTTGCATCACTAAAACATACATTTGCATCCCCATCCATCATACAATAATTAACATTCTTCAGGTACAAACTCCTGCTCATAAAAGCTTAACTAGCAAAAAATCTCAAGCACAAATTCTTATTATTCAAAAAGCCTTGAAAGGCTCCAAGTAAGAATCCCTGACCTCACAAGCTCATAAATAGAAAACTAATTTAGGAAAGGTGTTTAAACATATATCGTAGTCCATAAAAAGTTTGATGCAATTTTTCCTCTTAGTCAACAAAAAGTTGGATGCCTTTTTCCTTTTTCATCCATAAAAAACTGGATGCCTTTTTCCTTTTTAGTCCATTAAGAGTTGGATACCTTTTCCTTTTAGTTCATAAAGAGATGGATGCGTTTTTCTTCTTAGTCCATAAAGAGCTAAACGGGCATCCCTCTTAGTCTACAAAGAGCTTGACGTCTTTTCCTTTTTTAGTTCACAAAAAGCTAGATGCCTTTTTCCTTTTTAGTCCATGAAAAGCTGGGCATCTTTTCACTTTTAGTTCACAAAAAGCTAGATGTTTTTTCCTTTTTAGTCAAAAAAAAGCTGGTTGCCTTTTTCCTTTTAGTCCACAAAAAGCTAGGCACCTTGTCTCCTTTAGTCCATAAAGAGCTAAATGCCAATCAAGTTTGTTTGTAAAGAAATGAGCACCAACAGAGTTTGTCCATAAAGAGTCGAGCACCAATCAGTCTATCCATAAAGAGGTAGGCACTTATTGAATTAAAGTCCACATTAGTTGGCACCTATCTAAGGAGGTCAGACTTTAGCAAAGAATCCAAAAGCCTAGTAAAAAGGTTAAACCTTACAGAAACCTATTCATCCTTTCATCAGAATTGCAGCCAGTATATTGCGATGATCACAGTAAAACATTAATTAAATTTTATTTTTTGCAGGCACTTAAGAAACATCATTGTACCCCAAACAAAATGATGTCTATTTGTCTTTGCCTTATCCTTGATACTCAACAACAGTGAAAGAGGGGCAGTTATAGACATTCTATTTTTTTAGGCCATCATCCGAGGCATCAAAAGTTGTTATCCTAAGCATCGAGTCACACGGATGAGTACAAGTCTATTTCCCACTATTTTTTACCAAAGTAAGGTAATTCAAAGAGCCTAAGGTATGTGCAAGTCACATTAGTGCATAAGTATTGATACCAAGCTTTCACATCACTAAACATTTCAAATTTCACATGTAGTACCAATACGAGATGGTTTGGTATCGAGAGCTAAGATGTGATATCAATACATAGCATGTTTGTATCGATATAGGCCTTGGCAATAGCTAAAATCATGATTTTTTGCCAAATGTATTAATACGCAAGCAAAAGTATCGATACAAGCCCATATAGTATTGATACAAGCCTCAAAGTCTTAAGTTTGGAGATAGTTTTTGGTCTTGATATCAATAAATACTTTATTGTATCAATACTCATGGGCAAAAATTGCTTGTGTATCAATACAAAATGTTTTGTATCTATACAGCAAGGCATTTTTACCTAGTTTAAGCCATCTTTTAGCCTTTACACCATCAATCTAAAAATCTAACTCAAGCATACTTTTGCATTAAAAATCATCAGAATTCATTTTGGGCCCCAGCTTTAAACTTATGATTGGGTTTTAACAAATTTTGAGGCCTAAAATTGCTCAAAAATGAGACATTTTCGTGAAATATCTATTAGAGGGCATACTTGGCTTTTCTCTAGTCACAAATTGTTATAGCTCTTCTGCTCCATAAACCTGCTATTAGCAGCCAATGAAATTTCAGCCAACTGAGTAAGGTAACTAGGGCTACCATAAGGTACATGAGGAAAAACCAAAAATGCCCTTACTTTGGCTCCAACAATGCATTGGCTAAACTTTGGATTGTAAAAGAACCAATTTTGGCTTAGCAAAAGAGGCTCTCACATATAGAGACACTGTTACATTGAAAACAATCCCTTATTCTAATGGCTTTCCCTTCTTCCCTTAGAACAAAACTCTAAAAACCTTTATTTCCTTCTTTTCGCATTCAAATTTTTCATCCAGATCATTACCAAAAGCTCCTTTTTTTCATCCTTTTCTTACTAACCAATAGCAAAGAGAAGGAAAAAACTAAGCTTAGAGTTGCTACTCCAAGTAAAGGTGAATGTTCAAAACTTTTTGGTATATTTTCTCTACCTTACTCCATTTATTCCCTATTTTCAACAATTGCATCATTCTAATGAGCCATTCATATCCCCACAACCATTATAGGACTCTTATGCATTATTATGGCCATGGATGTGTTAGTCTTAGGTTTTCTTTGATGATTTTGATGTTTTAATGTTGTTTGGATGACCAAATGTGCCATGTTTTACTTTTATCATCAAAATAGCCCTTGGTCATGCATTTTTGTCATGCTTTATTCACTTTCACATACTCAGCATATGCGTAAATCGTCATCCTAAAATGTTTTGAACATATTCATGCATTTTATTGCATCTAGGTAAGTTTCATGGAACAAAAATGCCTTCTCAAGGATTCCAGCATGCTTTTTCCTTTTTCAAACATGTTCATACCATCATCCATGGCTTGATTTTATATGTCATTTATAACGCTAACATTCTCATGCATCTTATTTGCCGTCACCTTACATTTTGCCACTTTTTCCATTATTAAAATATCATCTTTGTTTGTTTAAATGTATTGTCCATGTTCACTATTATGTACATTGCATCTCATTCATAACATATTTGTCAAAATGCTTGCTTGTTTATTGCAAAATCTGATTTCCAAAAACCCTAAGTCATCTATGCTACCTCCAATAGGTGGAGAATAGCATATATTTAATGCTTTCAGTATATTGATCCTCCAATCTTAGGGATAAATCAAACTTTCCATTCTGGATTCATGGTTGAATAAGCTTAAAAATGTTGTTTTCTTAGAAAAATGGTCCTTTTATTTGATAAAAACATTAAGCCTTGATCTTAAATCTAATACCCTTATTTGTGGCATTATCAATGGGTTATTTTGTTGTCCCAAACCACTCCAAGATTATGGAATGAATTCTTAATGCTTATGGCACCCTTTTTTTTTTCATGGACGATCAGATGTCATTGGCCCGAGTTTAGCCATAAGAAACTGAAATAACCAAAAAGCCCCTTATTTTACCCCAAAAGCAATACATGCACAATTAAAAATTATTTTTGAGACCAAGCACATATCTCTAGAATTTTCTAATACTTTTCCTAGAAAGAACATCAAATTGCCTTTTTAATAGTGTCTTATTTGCATCCGGACCATTCTAGATGAGAGAGTTATAATTTTGCCAACCCTCGCTCTTTAGAATCCTTGGAACTAGTGAATTGCATTTTGTTTGGGCCAATTTGGCTCACTAGATAATTTTTTTTAATTTTTCAAATATTTTCCTAGAAATTTAATGAAAGTCCTTTTCTGGAAAGCTATCATTTATGATTTAACAATACCAAATGAATTTAAGATGATTTTTCAAAGTCCATTATCCCTTTTCCTCTGCATATGCTACAAGTGATGAAACAAGCTAAACTTTGAAAATTAATTCTGCCTAGAAAGCTATTTTATAGAACATTTTATATTAATCCTTATTGAGTTACCTTTCCAAATCGCCCACCTCCTAACACCTCAAAGTTTACCCAAAATAAATTTGAGAAAAGAGATAGCGCGATATCGTCCCATATTTTTGAGAATTAAAACTTACCTAATTTCTTGAACCACCTTCATCGAAACATTCGAACGTCTCAAAGTGTACCCGATTGACTCCCCATGGAATCATGTAATACAGCACAAACCCTCTAGGCTCAGATCAATGCTAAAACAAAAACAATAATTTTATCAAAATTCTGTTTTTATTTTCAAAATACCTTTTCTCTCTCAAAAAATTCCTTTCCTCTATAAAAATTAAAATTTTCATTAATGGGGATACTCCAACGCCACTTTCCATTCAAAACTTAAATTTTCTCTCTAATCAAACCCTTTTTTTAAAAAAAATATAAAATTTTCACTTTTGAGGATACTTCAACCCCACTTTTCAAGGGAATACTCCAACCTTGCTTTTCATTTAAAATCTGAATTTCTCTCTTAGATACTTCCAAAAGGTCTTTCACTCAAAATCTTTTTTTGAACACATCTAAATCATCACCATTAGGAATACTCCAAACTCATTTTTCAAATTTTAGTCCAAATTCAAATTCTTTTGCCTAAACACCTCAAGTTTACTAATCAAATCATCACCATTAGGATACATAATATTAACGTATTGGTTTTCCTTGGAATTTCCAACCAAACATGAATTTTCATAATAATCTCTATTCTTTTCATTCTTAGGCAACATAAATACGTTCCCTCCTTGGGATACATGATATTGATGCTTTGCTTTCCTAAGAAAAGGTTTTTTTTCCACCATTTTCCTTGGAATCAAAGTTAATCTTTTAAATGAAATGAATAAGGATTCTTGTAACAATCTTTGCTCTATTCATGATCAAGCACCGTGAACACATTTTCCTTCTTGGGGTACGTAATATTGATGCTTTGGTTTCATAAAAAAAACTTTTCTTTCCATTATTTTTCTTAAAATCAAAGTTTATCCTTTAAATGAGACAAATGAGAATTCTCGAAATAATCTCCATTCTTTTCTTGATTGAGCACCACAAACATTCTCCACCTTGGGATACATGATATTGATGCATTACTTTTGCAAGAAAGCTTTTCTTTCCACCATTTCCTTTAGAATTAAACTTCATCCTTTAAATGAGATGAACAATGATTCCCATAATAATATCAATTTTTATTGTGGTCAAGCATCTTAAACATGATATTGATGCTTTCTTTTTGCAAGAGAATCTTTTTTTCCACCATTTTCCTTAGAATCATAGTTCATCCCTCAAATGAGACAAACAATGATTTCTATAATAATCTTTATTCTTTCCTTGATTAGGCATAAAAAATGTTGTCATCATTAGGATAAATAATATTGATGGTTTGGTTTAATAAGAAACACTATTCTTTCCACTGTTTTCCTCAGAATAATAGTTCATCCATCAATTGACAGAAACATGGATTCTCATAATAATCTCCCTTCTTTTCGTGATTAGGCACATAAACATGTTTTTCTTTTGGGATACATGATATTGATCCTTTGGTTTAGCAAGAAAAGAATTTTTTTCCATATTTATCTCTCAAATGAGACAAATAAGAATTCTCGCAATAATCTCCATTCATTTCAAGATTGGGCACTATAAAAAATGTTGTCCTCATTGGAATACACAAAATTGACACTTTGGTTTCTCAAGAAAAGCGTTTCTTTCTACCATTTTCCTTAGAATCAAAATTTGTTCGTCAAATAAAATGAATAAGAATTCTTGTAACAATATCCATTCTTTTCATGATTGGGCACCCAAACAAGTTTATCTAATTTGGGTACAAGATCTTGATGCTTTGCTTTCACAAGGAAAGCTTTTTTTTCACCATTTTCCACAGAATTAAAGTTCCTTCCTCAAATGAGATAAAAAAGGATTCCTATAACAATCTTCATTATTTTCTTAATTAGGCACAAAAAACAAGTTTTCATCATTGGGATAAATGATATTGATCCTTTGGCTTTAAAAGAAAAGCATTTTTTCACATTTTTCTTCGGAATCAAAGTTCATCTCTCAAATGAGACAAACAAGAATTCTTATAATAATCTCCATTCGTTTCATGATTAGGAACCATAAACACCTAATCCTTAAGAACGGTTTTTCTTTCCACCATTTTCCTTATAATCAAAGTTCATCACACAAAAGAGATGAACAAAAATTCTTACAATAGTATCCGTTCCTTTTTTGATTGGGCACCATAAACTATTCTCTTCAATGGGATACACGTATTGATGATTTAGTTTTGCATGAGAAATTTTTCTTTCCACTATTTTCCATAGAGTTAAAGTTCATCCCTCGAATGAGGTGAACAAGGATTCTCATAATAATCTACTTTATTTTCATGATTAAGCATCATAAACATCTTCGTCTTATTAGGAAACACAATATTAATGCATTGGTTTCATAAGAAAATCTTTTTTTTACACTAATTTCCTTAGAATGAAAGTTCATCTATCAATTAGACAAACATGGATTCACATAATAATGGAGATTATTAAAACAATCCATGTTTATGCCCAATCATGAAACAAATAGAGGTTATTTCAAGAATCTGTGTTTGTCTCAACTTACAGATGAACTTTGATTCTAATGAAGTAGGTAGAAAAAAAAAGCTTTTATTGCCAAAACAAAGCATCATTATCATGTATCCAAAAACTAAAATGTGTTTATAGTGCTCAATCATAAAAAGAATGGAGATTATTATGAGAATCCTTGTTCATCTCATTTAAGGGACAAACTTTGATTCTATGGAAAATGGTGGAAAGAAAAGCTTTTCTTATGAAACAAAAGCATTAATATTGTGTATCCTAATGAGGAGAACATGTTTATGTTGCTTAATCACAAAATGAATATATAATTTTACATGAATCCTTGGTCATCTTATTTACGAGATAGACTTTGATTCTAAGAAAAATGGTGGAAAAAAGAGCTTTTCTTGAGAACACAAAACATTAATATCATGTATCCCATTGGGTGAATGTTTCCATGGTGCATAATGATGAAAAAAATGTAAATTATTACAAGAATGCATCTTTGTCTCATTTGACGAATGAACTTTGACTCTAAAAAAAATGGTAGAGATTATTATGAGAACCCTTGTTTGCCCGATTTGAGGGATGAACTTTGATTCTAAGGAAAATGAAGAAAAAAAAACTTTTCTTGCAAAACCAAAGCATTAATATGTATCCCAAATAGAAGAATGTGTTTATAGTGCCTAATTATGAAAAAAATGAAGATTATTACAAGTATCTTTGTTTATCTCATTTAAGGGATGAACTTTGATTTTAAAGAAAAATGTGGAAAGAAAAGCTTTTCTTGCAAAAGAAAGGCATCAATATCAT
Organism: Adansonia grandidieri; assembly: GCA_038382065.1. Lineage (NCBI taxonomy): Eukaryota > Viridiplantae > Streptophyta > Magnoliopsida > Malvales > Malvaceae > Adansonia > Adansonia grandidieri. Next base: position 24,103 of record JBBYHK010154734.1, on the reverse strand, counting down.
GTATCCAAATGAAGAGAATGTATTTATGGTGCCCAATCATGAAAGGAATGGAGATTATTACAAGAGTCCTTGTTTGTTTCATTTGACAGATGAACTTTGATTTTAGGGAAAATGGTGGAAAGAAAAGCTTTTAATGAAAAACCAAATTATCAATATCGTGTATCACAATGTGGAGAACATGTTTAAGGTGCCTAATCATGAAAGGAATGGATATTATTACAAGAATCCTTGCTTATATTATTTAAGGGATGAACTTTGATTCTAAGAAAAATGGTAGAAAGAAAAGCTTTTCTTGCAAAACCAAAGCGTTGAAATTATGTATCCCAATGAGGGGAATATTTTTATGGTGCCCAATTATGAAAAAAATAGAGATTATTATGAGAACCCATATTTGTTACATTTAATGAACAAACTTTGATCTAAGGAAAATGGTGGAAAGAAAAGTTTTTTTATGAAACCAAAACATCAATATCATGTATTGTGATGTGGGGAACGTATTCATGGTGCCTAATCATGAAAATAATGGAGATTCTTACGAGTATCCTTATTTGTCTCATTTGATGGATGAACTCTGATTCTAAGAAAAATGGTGGAAAAAAATGTTTTTCTTGAGAAACTAAAGCATCAATATCATGTATCTTAATAAGAGGAATGTGTTTATGGTGCCCGATCACAAAAAAAAATTATTATAAGAATCCATGTTTGTCTTATTTAACGAATGAACTCTGTTTCTAAGAAAATGGTGGAAATAAAAGCTTTTCTCTCGAGATGAGAGCATCAATATCATATATCGCAATGATGAAAATGTGTTTATGGTTTCTAATCATGAAAAGAATGGGGACTATTATGAGAAATCTTATTCATCTCATTTAAAGGGTGAACTTTGAAGGCATGATTCATCAATCAAAATGAGATGAAGAAAACAAATTTTCTCCAAGAATAAAGCAATAATACTCTTTAGGGTTTCTAGGCAAAAACACAATATAGGTTTCTCTAGTCTTTTTGGCCAAATTTTTTTAGCCTCCTTTTGCCTTATAGGATGGAAAACATGGTTAAATATGTATAGGATTTAAAATTTTTTATTTTGAGAAATTATAATTTTGCCTTTAGGCGATGCGAACTCATTTAAATTAAGGTTAAGTAACCATTACTTGTATTAGATATATCAACCCATCTAATTTTAATTTCTACTAATCACCCTTGTGTGTGTGACCTATTAGGCTCCCATCATGTTAGCAATAAATATAAAACACCCAAGTAAGAATAGTTATATTTATAGACCAAAATTGGCATATAGCATTACATCATGGCTACCCCACTTGCAAGCACTATCAGTGTTCAATATCTCAATGTGATTAATATCTTTTCATCTTATATCATGGAATTAGCAAGAGCATGGTTCAGTATCTACTTCTACTCCATTCCATATTAGTATGCAACCACTATGTACTAACTCCATAATCAGTATTGCCTTGCCAAGGACTTTGAGTTAGCCCAAGCCAAGTACATGTGAGATATGTCCCTTTAAATCACTTGGGATGATGAATCCTTTCTAGAACACACATTTATTTGCAATATGACTTATGCCATACCCAAAGCCACCCTACCATAAGCATCCATCTATCATGGACCCGTTTATGATGAATCTAAACATGACATTCTTCATATCAGATGACTTGGTGTCATATGTCTAAGTGATGTGGAAAACCCAAGAACTATGTCCTAAAACTCTCAAATAACAATTTGGTCAAAGACTAGAAACCTAAAAAAAGAATAAGAAACAAAACACGATTATTAACCTGACTATTTAAATACAAAACAAAAACCAAGAATATAAAGGGAGTTGGAAACTTGACCCAATGCTTTAGTATCAACTGCAAACTAAGAATATCAAAAGTTGAATGCCACAATATTAAACTAACCTTGATAAGTTCTGATGGAGTCCAAAAACAAAACTTAATAGGATTTGCCCCACTAAGAAGACAACTTGTATTAATCATCCAAAGAAAATAAAACTATGTCTGACAATTACAAGAGGCTACTTATAGCCAAAAGACAAAACCCTAAGACATCCTAACAAATGAAACTCGCACCGACCTTTAGATGGCCAATTAAAATGTCAAAATAAAGGCCCAAGCCCAATAACTAGTGTTCCAATGCATGGCCCCTTGATATGGATACTTAAAACAATTAAAATAACATGTGACAGGCATGTGACACTTACAAAAAAGTTCTGGCCCATAACTAAACAAAATGATAAGCCTAAATATCAGCATTTGACCTAATCACTAAATAACTTACTCATAAGCATGATGCAAGTTAACTAAGCATGGCTGATTAAAGCTTACTTCCTCTTTGAAGTCCATGTCCACATCCACCCAATCTCTATTTTTAGCTTCTTCTATGAACAACTTCTTGATCAATCCCTACGTAGCTTTTTGAAGTCATTTAGCTTAAGCTCATGTAAGAGGTCTACTCAGCACTTGGAAGTCCTTCAGAACATCATCTATGTTGTCTTGCACTGGCAACATCACATCATTCCCTCACCCCTCAAAAGGATTCCTCTTCAAATTAGAAAAGGAGAAAGATCAGAAACATTAAATATGGTACTCACTTGATACTTACCTAAAAGATGCAACTTGTAGGCATTGTTGTTAATCTTTTCCTAAACTCAGAAAGATCCATCTTTATGCGATTGCAGCTTAGATTTCCTTTGTTTTGAAAACCTCTCCCTCCTCATGTGAACCCATACCTAATCTTTGAGTTTAAATGTGACAGGTCAATATCCCTTATTAGCTTAGGTAGCACTCTTTTCATTCTTCTTCTCAATGTGCTATCATGCTTGTTCATGGATTTGTTTCACCAAATCAGCTTTCCTTTTTTCGTCTAAGCTAGCTATCTCATTCTTAGGTAAAGGCATCAAATCTAATAGAGTCAAAAGATTTAAACCATAAACAATCTTAGAAAGAGAATAACCCATGGAAGAATGCATAGTATAATTATAAGCAAACTCAACAAGAGGAATACAATCTTGTCAAGTTTTCAAATTCGTTTGAATGATAGATCATAGCAAAATTTCTAAAGTTCAATTTACTCTTTCAATTTGCCCATCAGTTTGGGGATGACAAGTGGTAGAAAATAATTACTTACTTTCCAATTTTCCTATAATACTCTCTGAAAGTGACTAGAAACTTAACATCCCGATCACTCACAATTGTTCTAGGAATCCCATGCAAACGAACAACGTCTCGAAAGAACATATTAGCTATGTTTGTGGCATCATCAATTTTATGGAATGAAATGAAATGAGTCATCTTAGAAAACCTATCAACAACCATAGATATTGAATTCATTCCCCTCTTGGTTTTAGGCAACCCTAAAATGAAGTCTATAGACAAATCTATCCATGGTCAACTAGGTACAAGAAGTAGGGTGTATAAACCGTGAGGTAAGGTCCTAGACTTGGCTTGTCTACATGAAATACAACGAGAACACACCCTGTAAACATCCTTTCGCATTTGTGGCCAATAAAAATGTTCTTACAAAATGGCTAATCTCTTATGAACCCTAAAATGCCTCATCAATCTATCATTGTAAGACTTACGTGCAAGTAATTCTTTCAAAGAACAATAAGGCACACAAAGTGCATTCTCCCTAAACAAAAACCATCATGCTTATAAAATTTGCCAAAAATAGAATTTTCACATGCCTCATACACGTTTGCAAAATCATGATCTTTTACATACAATTCTTTGATATACTCAAATCCCAATAACTTCATACTAAATGTAGAGATTAAGGCATATCTGTATGATAAAGTATCAGCCACAACTTTGTTCTTTCATTGTTTGTACTAAATAACATAAGGAAATGTCTTAATAAACTCTACCTACTTTGCATGGTGATGATTCAATTTACTTTAATGCTTTAAGTGCTTCACAAATTCATGATCAGAGTGAATGATAAATTTTTAGGCTAAAGGTAATGCTACCACGTCTCTAGAGCCTTCACCAAGGCATACAACTCTTTATTATATGTTGAGTAGTTCAAAACGACTATATTGAGTTTTTCACTAAAAAATGCTATGGGACATTTTTTTTTTGCATCAAAACAACACCAGTACCTATCCTCGAAGCATCACATTCAATCTCAAAAGTTTTAGTGAAATTAGGCAATGGTAATAAAGGAATAGAATACAATTTATCTTTCAACAAATTAATTGCTTTTTCTTGTTTTTCCCTTTATTTAAAGTTCATATGCCTCTTAATCACTTCTGTTAAGGGTGAAGCAATGGTGCTAAAGTCTATCACAAAATGTAGATAGAAGTTGGCCAACCTATGGAAACTCCATACTTTAGTCATAGATTTGGTGTCGGCCACTCCTTAATTGTCTTTATCTTTTCTTAATCAACTTTGATGTCTTTCACATTCATAATAAATTCAAGAAAAACATTTTTTTCCATGCAAAAAGAGCATTTTTTTTTCAAATTAGCATACAACTTTTCCTTCCTAAAAACATCTAGTACACATTTCAAATGATTCTTACATTCATCTAAACTCTCGCTGTAGACTAGAATGGCATCAAAATATAGAAGATGAACCACTCATATAACCCATGTATAATCTCAATGATAGTTTTCCACTCATCACTAGGTTTCATTCTAATCTAATGGTATCTATTTTTCAAATCAACTTTAGAAAGTATGCAAGAACCATACAACTCATCTAGCATATCATCTAATCCAGGAATAGGGTAACGATAATTTACAGGGATTTTGTTGATAGCCCTACAATCTACACACATCCTCCAAGTTCCATCTTTCTTTAGAACTAATAACAAGGGCACCGCACGTGGACTCATGCATTCTTTCATGTGCCCTTTCCCAAGATTGCTCTTATATGCCAGATGATTGGGAATTGCTTCACCAAGGATGAAATCAATTTGATGTTCAATTCCTCTAATTAGTGGTAATCCCTTTGGAACTTCTTCCAAGAAAACATCCTCACATTCCTTAACTAAGAAACAACAATAGTAGAAAAAGAAAGGTTAAGATCATTAACATTTAAATAAGCCTTCCTATACATAATTACAATCAATGGCTTTTAAGCATAAAATGCACTTTTGCAGTTCTTTTCTTTCTCATACAAACTTTTATTTTTCACCTTCGCTGTTAGGTTCTCTATACTCACTTATTCTAACTTGCTCTTTTGACACTTTTTTTTTCTAATTTTTTTCTATTTTTGCTCTCATTTTTCTTATTTTTCTTACTGCTCATACGCTCTTCTTTTTCCTTAAATGTAAATCACTTTGGTTCCCTCTTTGCTTATTTTGATATTCGTACACCTCCTAGTGTGCATTGGAACAAGTTTTACACATTGACCATCCTTCTGAAAGGACTACGTATTCTTCAAACCATCATAAATAACTTGCTTATCATATTACCATGGCCTTCCCAACAAGATATGACTTGCATGCATAGGTACAACATCCCAAAACACCTCATCAAAATATTTCTCTATGAGAAAGGAAAAAATCACTTGTTTATTTACCTTAACCTCCGTAATTCATTTAGCTATTGTAACTTATATGGCCGAGGATATCTCATGCATTACAATCCTAACTTCTCCATTAAGGTAGTACTAGCTACATTGGTACTATCTACCTTCATCAATGAATAGAGTACATACCTTATTGTTGACATGACAATGAGTATGGAAGATGTTCTTACATTGCTCCTCATTTCCATCATTCTTCATTTGAAGATTTAGAACATACCTAACTACTAAGGCTTCTCCTTGGACTACATACTCCATATCATTTTTTTCTTTAAATGGGAAAGAAGAATCCTTCTTGCTCTCATCATCTATCATAATTATACAATTGACTTTCATGACCGTAGCTCTCTTCTTTAGACATTGAGAAGCAATATGACCTATTCCTAAACATCTAAAACAATTAATATCATGATATCTATTGTATTGGGAAATGCTAATACCTTTTCTATCACTGACTGCCTTACCTTTGTTTTTATCCTTATCTTTCTTAAACTTGGCAGTGGCTTTGTCCTCTTTAGTTTTACTCTAATTCATTTTCCAAGAAGTATTTGAACCTGAATTTGAAGAAGTAGACTTTTTCACCCTTTTGAGCTTAAATTGCCTCTCCACCTTCATAGCCATATGAACTATGTCTTTAAGCTCCACATAATGATGTAACTCAATCATGTTGGCTCTCTCTTAATTCAAGCCACTTAAGAAATGTTCATTGGTTGCCTCTCAGTTTTCTTCCACATTATCTCTAATCATGGCAATGTCCATCTCTTTGTGGTAGTCCACTACATTTTTAAAACCTTAAGTAAGGTTTTAAAGTCACTAATTCAGTAATAATGACTTGGCACAAAGTGCTTCCTCAGTCAACTTTCATCTTGGCCTATGTATCAATAGGTCTTTTCAAAGTTTTATAATGACTAAGAATAACTTGATCCCACCAAACAATCACATAATCAATGAATTCAGCCATAGCAAGTTTAACCTTCTTTTCTTTCGAATAATGGTGGCATTCAAACACAAGCTTAATTTTCTATTCCCACTCTAGATACAAGTGAGGATTATTTTTACCTTGAAATGGAAGAATCTTCATTTTAATGCTACCAATATTTTGATCCATGCCATTATGATTCCTATGCTCCCTTCTAGGTCAACAGTATTACCTAGCTCCTTTTTGCATAAATCATTAATGTACTCTACCTTGCTTTCATCCTCTTCTACATCCATCGACTCATATTCTTCGAAAGGCTAGATATTTGGTTTATTCCTCCTACTTTCATTTGGTTACTCTCTTCTTATCCCTGCAATTGCAACTTCTTGTCTATCAATTCTATTTTGAAGATTGCTAAAGATAAATTGCATTCTTTCAAATTGTTGTTGCATGGCTTAAAAAGTGAAAGTAAGGTCTAGCTATGTTTCTTCCTTTTCACTACTACTACCATCCCATTTGGATACTTCCATGCCTTTTCCTATCGAATTCATGCTTGCAATAATATAAACTGGTTAAGACCTTATACAAATCATTCCCTCACATGTTTATCCTCATTTTATATCTTATACTCATGTTTTCACTCAATTCAGCTTTTGACTTGCTTTAATGATCTCACTTTCTCAGGCCTTTTAACACTATAGAGTTTTTTTTTTTTGGTTCTTTTAAGAAACTCATAACAAAGCAATTAAAAGTTAAAATTCAATTTAAAGCAACTCAAAATAATGATAACTCTTAAATTTGCATATAAATTAAATGGAAATAAAGAAAGGCCAGCAAAGAAGAAAGACATGTGAGAATAGGATATTAACTAGTAAAATTGAAGTAAATAGCAAATAATTGGGGCTAACTCAATTTATGCATATGACCTAAAAACCCGATGGAAAGAATAAAAGAGGATAATACAATGAATGGTGTGTAAATTGTAGGGATTGTATGTAGGAATGACTATAAGTGTAATCATTAAAAATTAGGAAAATTTCAATCAATCAAATAATTGATTGGAGAGAAAATTGATTGAAAATAGAGAAAAAAAGGGGAAACTACCAAGATATTAGAAAAAGAAAGCACAGAATTTGGTTAATTTGAAATATCAATTAATTTAAGACAAAAAAGAAATTATAAAGAACATAACAAAGGAAACAAAATTAGAGAATTGATTGGAAAGAAAAAAAAGGGGGCTACCAAGATATCAAAAAAGGAAATACTCAAATTTGGTCAACCTAAGAGGGTTAAATTAGGTTAAACTTTCTAAATTTTTAGAACACAAATTGCCTATTTGTTGGTTCATCCATCATCTTTTTCGCCACCCTTTTTTTACTTATCTTTTCTTCTCTTTTTTTAGAAATGATAAACTAATGATTAGCAATAAATTAAGAGGATAATAAAAACAAGAATGACCTGATAAAAGAAAAAATAGATAGATCAACTTGATTTGAGCCAAAGCTTTGATAACAAATTATGTGGAAACCCTAAGAACAATGTCTTAAAATCCCTGAATAATAATTTGGATTAAAGATTAAAATTCCAAAAGAAAAGAAACAAAATAAGATTTATGACCTAACAATTTAAATACAAAACATAAATGAAGAATACCAAGGGAATTGAAAACTTGACCTGATGATTTAGTATCAGTTGTAAACCAAGTATATCAAAAATTGAATGCCACAACATTAAACTAACTTTGATAAGTTCTAAGGGAGTCTAAGAAAGAATTCAAAACAATTTGCCTCACCAAGAAGACAACTTGTATTAATCATCCAAAGAAAATAAAAATAAGTCTTACAATTATAAGAGGCTATTTATAGCCCAAAGATAAAACCCTAAGATGTCCTGATAAATAAACTTGCATGGGCCTTTAGATGGCTAATTAAAATGTCAAATATAGCCCCAAACCCAATAACTAGTGTTCTAATGCATGAACCCTTGATATAGATACTTAAAAATAATTAAAATAACATGTGACAGACATATGCCACTTATTAAAAGGGTCTGGCCCATAACTAAACAAAAAGATAAGCCTAAATATCAGTATTTGGCCCATCACTAAATAACTTGCTCATAAGCCTGAAGTAAGTTAACTAAGCATGGCAGATTGAAGCCCATTTCCTCTTTTTAAGTTCACACCATCTCCATCTTTAGCTTTTTATATGAATAGCGTCTTAATCAATCCTTGCACAATAGCTTAAAGTTGTTTAGCCTGAGCTTGAGTAAGAGGTCCATTCAGCACTTAAAAGTCCTTTAGAACATCATCTATGTTGCCTTGCATTGGTTGGATCACATCACTAAGGATCACTTGCACTACTAACATATAAGAGTATATCTGTGACACTTAAGTGAAATACCAAATGGAACTCTCATAGTGGGTCATGTTCAATGAACTTGTTACCATAACAAGTACCCATATGATATTCCCAAGTATCTCTATACTTCAAATTATAAGATTAGTTGCATGCATCATATGCATGGAGGCTTACATATGCTAGTCTTTTGCATTCTCAATGCCCTATCTTGACAATACATTGACCAAAAATGGTTTAGAAACATGGCTTTGATGCATAGTGATCTCACAATTATAACTCTTTGCAATTCCTTTGCAGGGCTAATATGTTTAACGGGTTTTATCTACATAAAATATTCATTACAATTACTAAATAGATTCTTATGGATAAATAAATACATCTATAACATTAATAAAATATAATGTTCGATTACATGAAATCACTATATGCTATGGCCTTAGAAGCTATAACGATTGGCTTGCAAGGCTTACACTAACAGTGTCATCATGCTAAAATGTGGAGGAAGTGACAGCCCCTCAAGTGGATGAACATGATGTTGCCCAAGGGATTTAAGGAAACAGATTAAGCAACTACAATAAGGTTTAAGGGTTTTTGAATGACATAAAGCTATATTAATCCATAGAAAATTAACTTGATCAATCTCCTTATAAAAGAAGCAAGGATTGAATCTCTTAAAATAAACCATACTCAATATCCCAGTTCATCCTCTCCATCCACACTAAACACATACACAAGCAAGGATCATGGATGTGCCAGAGCATTTCAAGGTAAAACTAGTTGCCATAAAACTAAACAAGCATGCCTTCATTTGGTGGGAACACTTGAAAAAGTAAAGAGCTTATGATAGGAAAATTTCAGAAAGCATGCATCATTTTGGTGGAAGAATCTAAAAAGGTAAAGAAAATGATAAGGTAGAGCAAGATTGCAACATTTGGACAAGATGAAAAAAAAAAACTAAAGAGAAAATACCTTCCTGGTAAATTATAAGCAAGACATTTTTCTCAAGCTCCGTAATCAGGAATAACGAGATCTCTTTATGGAAGAATATATAGCAAAATTTAATAATCTCTTATTGGAGGGTGCATTGGTTGAACCAGAAAAGCAATCCATTGCATGATACCTTAAAGTTCTAAAATATGAGATAACTAATGTGGTTCAGCTATAATCTTACTAGTCCTTGAATGATGTTTGCAAGTTGTCATTTTAGGTGGAGAAACAATAACATGATTCATAGCAATGACTCAAAGTTTGGTGCACAAGATGGATTCACTAAGGGAAATAATTGCAAACAAATGCAGTTGCCAAGTCCTATCCTAAAGTCGAAGCAAAAAATAATAGAGTGAGAACTAGCAAATTGCAACCTAACACTTTAAATTCAAGTTCTTGTAAGTGTTTGAAGTGTCAAAAGTGTGGGCTTATTGCATCTAAAATGTCCAAATCGTAGAATTGTTACCTTAATGAAAAGGAGCTTATTTCACCTTATTAGGATACATGACATTAATGCTTTGGTTTCACAAGAAAACTTTTCCTTTCACCATTTTCCTTAGAATCAACGTTAGTCCTTCAAAAGAGATAAACAAGGATTCTTATAGTAATATCCATTCTTTTCATAATTAGGCACCATAAACAGATTCTCCTCATTAAGATGCATGATATTGATGCTTTTGTTTTTAGATAAAAGCTTTTCTTTCCACCATTCTTCCTTCAAATGAGATAAACAAGGATTCTTGTAATAATCTCCATTCTTTTCATGATTGGGTGCCATAAACATGTTCTTCTCATTGGGATACATGACACTGATGTTTTTGTTTCACAAGAAAAGTTTTTTTTCCACCATTTTCCTTAAAAGCAAGTTTCATCCCTCAAATGAGACCAACAAAGAGTCTCATAATAATCTTTAAGTTTGCATAATTGGGCACAATAAACACTTGTTTGGATACATGATATTAATGCTTATATTTGCAAGCAAAGCTATTCTTTCCATCATTTTGTTAAGAATCAAAGTTCATACTTAAATGAGACAAACAAGGATTTTCATAATAATCTCCATTCGTTTTGTGATTGGGCACTATAGACACATTCTCCTCATCGGGATGCACGATATTAATGCTTCAGTTTCACAAGAAAAACTTTAATTTCCACCAATTTCCTTAGAAACAAAGTTCATCCATTAATTAAGATAAACATGGATTTTCATAATAATCTCTATTCCTTTCATGATTAGGCACCAAAAACACATTTTTTCTCTGGGATACACAATATTAAAGCTTTAGTTTTGCAAAGAAAGCTTTTTTTTCTACCATTTTCCTTAGAATTAAAATTCATCCCTCAAATGAGACGAAAAAGGATTCCCATAATAGTCTTTATTCTTTTCATGATTGGGCACCTTAAGCATGTCCTCATCATTGGGATGCATGACATTGATGTTTTTGTTTCACATGAAAGCATTTCTTTCCACCATTTTCCTTAGAATCAAAGTTTATTTGTTAATTAAGATAACATGGATTCTCGTAATAATCTCTATTCTTTTCTTGATTGGGAAGCATAAACACATTCTCCTCATGAGGATCCATAATATTGATGTTTTCACTTTGTGCAAAAGGTTTTCATAATTGGGTAGCATAAAAATGTTTTCCTCATTAAGATACATGATAGCGATGCTTTATTTTGCAACAAAAGCTTTCTTTCCATAATTTTCCTCGGAATCACTATTCGTCCATCAAATGAGATTAACATGGTTTTGATAATAATCTCTATAACTTTCATGATTGTGCACCATAAAAATGTTCCCCTCATTAGATACACGATATTGGTGCTTTAGTTTCGTAAGAAAAGCTTTTCTTTTCACCACTATCCTAAGAATCAATGTTCATCCTTTAAATAAGATGAGCAAGGATTCTCATAATAATATCCATTTTTTTATGATTAGGCACCTTAAAAGCATTTATCTCTTTGGGATACACGATATTGATGCTTTGTTTTCACAAGAAAAGCTTTTCTCTCCACCATTTTTCTTAGAATCAGTGTTTGTCCCTCAAATAAGATAAACAAGGATTCTTGTAATAATCTCCATTCTTTTCATTATTAGGCATAATACACATGTTTTCCTCTTTAGGCTACATGATATTAATGCTTTAATTTCACAAGAAAAGCTTTTTTTTCCATATTTTCCTTGGAATCAAAGTTCATCCATCAAATGAGACAAACATATATTCTCATAATAATCTCCATTCTTTTCATGATTGGGCATATTAAAATGTTCTCCTCATTGGGATACAAAATATTGATACTTTGTTTTAGAGCAGAAGGTTTTCATTTCACTGTCTTTTTATGAATCAAAGTTCATCTTTCAAATGAGACAAATGATGATTTTCATGATAATCTCCATTCTTTTCATGATTGGGCTCTACAACATGTTCTCTTATTAAGATACATGATATTGATGATTTTGTTTCAAAAGAAAAGCTTTTCTTTTCACACTTTTATTAGAATTAAAGTTCATCTATCAAATGAGACAAACATAGTTTTTTGTAATAATCTCCATTCTTTTCATGATTAGGCATCATAAACATGTTCCATTTATTGTCATACATGATATTAATGCTTTTGCTTTGCAAAAAAGCTTTTCTTTCCACTAATTTCTTATGGATCAAAGTTTATCTTTCAATTGAGACGAACACGTTCTTCTCACTAGGATACATGATATTGATACTTTGATTTCATAAGAAAAGATTATCTTTCCATCATTTTCCTTAAAATCAAAATTCATTTGTAAAATGAGACAAACATGGATTCTCATAATAATGTCTAATCGTTTCATGATTAGGCACCATAAAGAAGTTTTATTCATTAGGATACATGATATTGATGCTTTTGTTTTGCAAAAAAAGCTTTTCTTTCCATCATTTTCCTTAAAATCAAAATTTGTCCATCAAATGAGATGGACATGGATTCTCATAATAATCTTCATTCTTTTTGTGATTGGGCAGCATAAAAATGTTCTCCTTATTGGGATACACAATATCGATGCTTTGGTTGTGCAACAAAAGCTTTTTGTTCTATAATTTTGCTTGGAATCACTATTCATTCATCAAAGGAGACAAACACAGATTCTTATAATAATCTCCACTTTTTTCATGATTAGGCCATACAAAAATGTTTTCCTCATTAGGATACTTGATATTGATGCTTTGGTATCACAATAAAAGCTTTCTCTCCATAATTTTCCTTAGAATCAATGTTCATGTGTCCAATTACGAAAAAAGAGATTCTTGTAATAATATCTACTCTTTTCATGATTAGGGCACTGTAAAAATCTTTTCCGCATTAGGATACCAGGCATGATGCTTTGGTTTCTCAAGAAAAGCTTCTATTTCCACCATCTTCCTTAAAATCAAAGTTCATCATTCAAATTAGACAAATAGAGATTTTTTTTAATAATCTCTACCTTTTTCATGAATAAGCACCATAAACATGTTTTTATGTTTGCGATACATGACATTGATGCTTTCGTTTCACAGGAAAAAGCTTTTCTTCCAACCATTTTTCTTTAGAAACAAAGTTTGTCTTTCAAATGAGACAAACAAGGATTCTCATAATAATCTCCATTTTTTCTGTGATTAGGCATCGTAAACATGTTCTTCTCATTAGGAAACAAAATTTGGTTTCTCAAGAAAAGTTTTTTTTCCATCATTTTCCATAGAATCAAAGTTTGTCCTCAAATAAGACGAACAAAGAATCTTATCATAATCTCCATTCTTTCATGATATGGCACCATAAACAAGTTTTCCTCCTTAGGATACACATTATTGAAGCTTTGGTTTCTCAAGAAATAATATCGATGCTTTGGTTTTGCAAGAAAAGATTTTTTTCCACCATTCTTGTTAGAATCAAAGTCCATCCCCCTACTAAGATGAACAAGGATTTTCATAATGATCTATATTCTTTTCATGATTAGGCACCATAAAGATGTATTCATCTATGGGATATACAATTTGATGCTTTGGTTTTGCATGATAAGCTTTTCTTTCCATATTTTTCTTTATAATCAAAATTTGTCATTCAAATAAGACAAACAAGGATTCTTGTAATAGTCTTCATTCTTTTCATGATTAGGTGCCATAAACATATTCTTCTTAATAAGATACATGATATTGAAGCTTTGGTTTCACAAGAAAAGCTTTTCTTTCTGCCATTTTCCTTAAAACCAAAGTTCATCCCTCAAATGAGATGAAAAGGATTCTTGTAATAATATAAGTTATTTTCATGATTAGGCAACTTAAATGTATTTTCCTCATCAAGATACATGAAGCATTTATTTCATGAGAAAGCTTTTCTTTCCATCATTTTCCTTTGAATCAAAGTTCTTCCCTTAAATGAGACAAATAAGGATTCTCATAATAATCTCCATTCTTTTTATGATTGGATGTCATAAATACATTCTCGTCATTAGGATGCATGATATAGATGCTTTGATTTTCACAAGAAAGCTTTTGTTTCCACTATTGTTCTTAGAATCAAAGTTCTACCTTTAAATGAGAAAAATAAGGATTCTAGTAGTAATATCATTCTTTTCATGAATAGGCACCATAAACGCATTCTCTTCATTGGCATGCATGATATTGATGCTTTAATTTCATGAGAAACATTTTTCTTTCCACCATTTGCCTTAGAATTAAATTTGATCCCTCAAATGAGATGAATAAGGTTTTTTGTAATAATATCCATTTTTTTTCGAGATTGGGACCATAAAAACATCTTTATCTTTGTGATAAATGATATTGATGCTTTGGTTTTGCAAGAAAATCTTTTTTCCTCATTTTTTTTATAAAATCACTATTCATCCCTCAAATGAGACAAATAGGATTCTTATAATAACCTCTGTTTTTTGTGATTAAGCACCATAAACACATTCCCCTCATTAATACGCATGATATTGATGCTTTGGTTCTCAGGAAAAGTTTTTCCTTCCACCAATTTCCTATAGATCAAAGTAACGATTGTCATAATAATATGCATTCTTTTCTTATTTGGGCACTAAAACATGTTCTCCTCCTTGAGATAAATGATATTAATGCTTTGGTTTTGCCAAAAAAGTTTTCTTTCTAAATTTTTCTTTAAAATCAAAGTTCATCCCTTAAATAAGACAAACAAGGATTCTCATCATTATATCCATTCCTTTCGTGATTGGGCACTATAAACACATTATCCTCTTTGGGATGCACGCTATCGATGCTTTAAACTTTCTCCCTCAAATGACACAAATAAGGATTCATGTAACAATCTCTATTATTACATTCTCCTTCATTTGATACATGACATTGATGCTTTGGTTTTGCAAGGAAAGCTTTTATTTCCACCATTTTCTTTAGAATCAAAATTATTCCCTCAAATGACACAAATAAGGATTCCCATAATAATCTCTATTATTTTATTGATTAGGCATAAAAAAACTAGTTGTCTTCATTGGGATAAATGATATTAATACTTTTGTTTTGCAAGAAAAACTTTTATTCCACATTTTTCTTTAGAATCAAAGTTTGTTCCACAATTAAAACAATAAGTTATACACATAGAGTTAATCCCTTACTTGGGATTTAGGTAATTACACAATGATCATCAAAAGTGAATTAATCCATGAAAACAAACTTATTAATGGATTAATTACACTTTGGTCCAATCCAATATATTACCACCTTTATGAAATATTTTTGTCTCTGATCAGGAGTTAGATTGCTCCAAATGGCCAAGACAAGCCACCTCCCTAATTGGATTTAGATGACATAATAGTCTTAACATGAGTTAATTGCCCACATTAATCCTATGGAGTATGGACTATCAATTTGGACTACATACCTTAGAATTTTGTCTTCTCACATATAAAGTCCATTATTGCACATTCCAATAGTATAAATACAAGTAGTCAGTGAGCCATATTTGCTTATATTTACTTTAACATGTAAATCTAAATAGGGATAGAATAGCAATGATATCATGAAATCTTAAATATATAAATATGAATAATCAGTTCAAACAAATAAATACATCAAAATGTCTTTCATCCTTAGGGCATTCCTAACAATCTCCCACTTGCCTCAAAAGAGTAAATGAGTTATATCTCACATCCCTATGCCTTCGAAATGCTTTCAAAACTCCTAGCCACTAAAATTTTAGTAAAGAAATCAGCAAGGTTGTTCTCTGATGCAATCTTGTAGACATCAACAACTTCTTCCATCACCAGCTCTCTTATAATGTGGTATTTCCTATCATATGTTTTGTCCTTTAGTGGTGTCTAGATTCCTTAGTATTTGCTATTGCCTTACATTATCATAATAAAGTATAATAGGTTTATCCGTACATCGAATCACCTTAAGGTCTCTAAGGAACTTGCAAAGCCAAGTCACTTGCTTAGACACTACTAACTAGCCATATATTAGGCCTCCATCATGGAGTCAGCTATGCAAGTTTGTTTTATACTCCTCCACACAATGGTGCCTTCTCCTAGGGCAAATACAAACCTAAAAGTTGATTTCCTTGAATACCTACAAATTTGGAAGTTTGAATCCATATATCCCAAGGGTGTTAGGTTCCCTCCAGAATATACCAAAATACATGTTCTTTAAAGATACTTGAGTATATGCTTCATAACTTGGCAATGCTTGTTACTAGGATTCAATTGATATTGACTTACAATACTAACCCCATAACAAATATCAAGATATGTAAAATCATATCCTACATGAGACTATCCAAGTGAATGCATAAAGGACTTTCTTCATGCTTTTTCTTTCTTCATATGTCCTAGGGCAATCATCTAATGAAAGAGTGAACCTTGTAATAAAGGGTTTTGATCATTTCTTGGCATCTTGCATTGTATACTTTTTAATAATTTTACCTATGAATAAAGCTTAAGACAAAGCTATCATCCTATTCTTTCAACATTAAATAAGCGAATGCCTAGAACATAATTAGCTTCCCTTAAATCCTTTATGTCAAACTGTTGTGACAACCATAGTTTGACCATTGACAAGTTCCCTACGTCTTCCTGATGAGGAGTTGTAGAAACCTATTTTCGTTCGAGTCTCTTTTTCGATAATCCTAAATATCAAAGATTGAGAACTTAACGACCACCCTCATTCGAAATAATTTTTTTTAAATGAACCAGACAATCTTAAAACCTTTTTATCCTTATATAAATGGTTATAAGTTCACATGACAAAAAAAATCATATTTTGACCTCGAATTTCAGATATACAAGATAAATATTTAAGAGAAAATTATTTTTTAATATTTTCTTGTCAAAATTTTGAAAAACCTATTTTGTAAATGATATCATGATCAAATTTTCTAATTCGAGGAATTTTTTGAGAATTTTCGTGAAATTTTGGAAATCAACTATCGTATATTTTTACTAATACTAAGGTGGTATTTTGCCGATACGCACTCCGAAAAATCAAAAATATCCAAGGATAAATTCATATTTACACTTTATACCACAATGTGTCAAGTTTCCCATTTAATAATTAATTTT
Organism: Adansonia grandidieri; assembly: GCA_038382065.1. Lineage (NCBI taxonomy): Eukaryota > Viridiplantae > Streptophyta > Magnoliopsida > Malvales > Malvaceae > Adansonia > Adansonia grandidieri. The sequence goes on along the minus strand of JBBYHK010154734.1, from coordinate 6,739 downwards.
GAATTTTTCACAATACCCCGAGTATCATACTCATGAAATTTTTTCTCGTAAAATTATTCCAAATTTCGAATATCCATATTTACAATTTTTTAAATTAATATTTTCAATAATGTGCTTATTTATTTAATTCATTTTATATAAGTTTTAATGTATTTTTTGGAAGTTTTCTCGGTTCTAGAAGATGAACTTTCCATTATCTGTAAAATTTTTGGTGAAATTTTCTTGAGTTATGAATTTCAAAATTATTTAAATATTCGTATTTAACCACCATTAAATTAGTTTTTAAATTTTATTCATTTGTTATAAATTTTAAGATTTTCTTGTTTTCCAAATACAGAGCTTTGTACTCTTTAAATTTCTTGGGTGATTTTTCTAAATTTATAATTTCTAAAATTCTTCTAACATTATTACTTAATTCATATTAAATATATTTTTCAAAACTCAATTTATTTTATAAGGTTTTCTTGAATTTTTTCATTTTTTAAGATCGAAGTTTTTTACTCCTTAAATTTTTTTGAGGGATTTTTCTGAATTTATAATCTTTAAAATTCTTCAAATATTATTGTTTATCCCATGTTAAATCAGTTTTGAAATTTTATTTTATTTTATGACCTTTGCATTTGTTTCAGATTTTTCTCGTTTCTAAAATATGGAGTTATCTACTCTGTAAATTTTTTTTAGAGGATTTTTCTCAGTTTATAATTTTTGAAAAGTTCAATTTATTTTACAAATTTTTAGAATTTTTCATGTTACTAAGATATAGAGTTTTCTATTCCATAAATTTTCAATAGGATTTTTCTAAGTTTGTAATTTTCAAAATTCTTCAAATATTATTGTTTAGATTATATAATATCGGTTTTGAAAAATTCAATTTATTTTATGAGTTTTGCATTTTTTTACATGTAATAATTTTTTTCGATAAGTATTTTTCTCATAAAATTTTATGAGTTTTTTATTTTTAATTTTTTTTTAAATTAAAAATGGTGTTTATTATTAGATTAAATTAAATTAATCATATGAGATTTTGTTTTAGACATATAATTTTTTAATTTTTATAATTTAATCCTTATAAATAATTTTTATGGTATAATTTTGCATATTATATAAATATCTTCCAAAATTATCTAGGCCTTGATGATGTCATGGGTGACATAACTCACTAAAAGACAAAAATTATAAATGAAAATCTTATCAAGAGGAAAAAAAAGTCAAAAAAGTAATGAAAAATTAATTAATTAATTAATAAAAAATAGAAAAAAATAGAAAAATTTAAGGCCATTCGGCCAAGAACCTTCAAGGAGGATCTTGGCTAATTTTCTACCTAAGAAACAAAGAGAGAAAGATTTCAGGATATGTTAATGGCTTCCAAGAACCAAAAACACCAAAAATCCATTAAATTATTTAGGTTTTTTCTTTCATGTTTTTTAAGCTTTCAAGGTAACTTATTTTGTAAAAACTTTAATTTTTGTTGATTTCATATTTGATTCCTTATTTTAGTGAGTTTTATGATTGCTTGAGCTAATGGGTTTCATTCTATGTTGAAAGGCCAAGCATGAAACAATGATTAAAGCTTATGAATTTTGTTGATATATTTGATTTTTGTTATATTTGTGATAGTGATAGTATCTTCAATGAATATGTGTTTTGTAATATTTATTATGTTATGTTTAGGTTCATTTACACTGAAATATTAGTGATTTATTGCATTTTAATGCTTAAAAAAATTTGTTTATAAATTTATAATATTATTTGTGAAATTTCATGATGAAAAAAATTTGTCTTGATGCTTTCTATGCCTTGGCCGAATCATATGGGTGGCTTGTTGGTGATGATTTCATGTTTTTTGGTTATTTGGCAAATATTAGAAAGTTTAGGGACTAAATCATAAAATTCATAAAAAAAAATTTTAGTGCCATTCTACCTTGGCTAAGAGTCCCTAGTGCCATGGGAAGTGTGATTTATGTGTTTCTAAACATGTTAAAGGCATTTTTGACATTTTAGGGGTCATTTTGCAATTTTACAAAGCTCAAGGACTAAATTGCAAAATATGAAAAAAAGTGTTTTATGGCTAAAAGTGCATGGCCAAACCTTCATGTACATTTTTTCCCATGATTTTGTTGTTGATTCTTACATGGTTTGATGATATTTTGTAATGTCTTGTGATGTTTTTTATGTAGGGGTTAAAATGTAAACTTAGGAAGTTTAGGGACTATTTTGCAAAAAGTCAAAAATTTTTGTTTCAAGGCCAAGGTGTTTGACCAAATCATCATATTTGCTGTGTTTTTCAAGTAGTTTTTCAAATGGTTGTGATGTTTTATGATTTTTTTTTATGTTGGGTCTTAAATGTAAATTTTGAAAAGTTTAGGACTAAATAGCAAATTTTAGTATTTAGGAGTAAAATGGTCATTTTTGTTAGTTTTAAATATTTCTATCATTCCTATGGTCTTCCATAGGGATATAAAAATTTTTAAAACCTTTCGTATTCTCTTAGTTTCTTATAGGTACAAAAAAGAAATTTTCAAGAGTTTAGGGGCCTAATTGTAATTTTTTTTATTTTAAGAGTGTCCAATAGAGTACCGAGATACTTTCACGTCGAAGGTATACTTAAGGGCATTTTGATAATTTTACCTAGAATCAAGTACTAGATAGTAAGCCAAAGGTATATATTTAGGATACTTTTGTCATTTCATCAATGCATTAGTGTCTATTGGGGTTACTAAGATATTTTCATGTTGAACATATACCTTAGGGGCATTTTGATAATTTTGCTCATTGAGATGCTTTTACACCAAAGGTGAATACTTAGGATTGGTTTAGCCTTCTAAGATCATTTCAAATCCATTAAGGATACCAGAATACTTTCACATCAAAGGTATACCTTAAGGGTATTTTGGTAATTTTTTTCATCATGATGCTTTTATGCCAAAGGTGAATATTTGGGATTGGTTTAGTCTTTTAAGATCATTAAAAAGTCCATTAGGGTTATCGAGATACTTTCAAGTTGAAGGTATACCCTAGGGATATTTTGGTAATTTTTTTCATCAGGATGCTTTTACGCCAAAGGTGAATATTTAGGATTGGTTTAACCTTCTAAGATGATTTTAAAGTCCATGAGGGTTACCAGGACACTTTCACATCGAAGATATACTCTAGAGGCATTTTGGTAATTTTCCCTCGAGCCGAGTCTTAAGTAAGCACTAGGATGCTTTTAGGCCAAATGTGCATATTTAGGATAGGTTCACATTCTTATTATAATTTTTAAGTCCTTAGGATAATCAGGATACTCTTACGTCAAAGGTATACCCTAGGAGCATTTTAGTAATTTGCATTAGAACGAAGTCCTATGTGTTTACTGGGATACTTTCATATCGAAAGTACACATTAGGAATAAATTCGTCATATTAGACTATTTTTAAGTTTTAGAATTAATATCTTTAATAAGATAATATATATTTTTTAAAATTAAGGCAAGGTTCCTAATTAAATTAATAAGTGGAATTCCTACAAGAATATACGAGGGGTTCTACAGATTATTTTAATAACGAGACACCTTTTTTAAAATGAAAGTCAAATTTTTCAATTTTTATAATAATAAAAACCTTTCATATTCCACAGGTTCTCTAGTGAGGCACGAAAAAGATTGATAGAAATTTTCATATCCTCTTAGTTCTCCGAGAGGGTATGAATGATATTGTGATTAAATAAAATAATAAAACTGGACTTTCTTGAAATAATAAATTTGTTTTGTTAAATTTAATTTTTGAAATATGAGAATTATAATTAAACATCAAATATTGAAATTGAATAAAAAGCAAAATTTATGTTAACACGCGATTAATAAGGTACCAATTACTGAACATCACGAGATAGTCGATCCTTACTTGTGATTGTAATCGACTCCCGGACCCTTTCATGCGATCTCTTGTATGAGCGCAGACCTCAGAGTTTGTTGTTAAGGGTTTTATAACCCTTGAAACATGAAATCCGGCAGGTGACTAATCTGACCTGGCCAAAATAAGATTGGTAACGACTTCAAAATAAATATCATAATGACTATTTAGAGTTAAGTTGACTAAATGATTCATCTCGACAACTCAGTTCCCTGGTTCTAAAAATTAAGAATAATGAAATGAAAATGATATATGCCCTTAAAATAAAAGAACATAATGATATTCATATATATATATGTATATATATATAAACGAGGGGTACACCTACCATTTTAAGTCAGCCTGATTAGGATTTGTATCTAGGCCATGTTGTGACAGTAGTATGTCATCGACGTATAAGACTAAAAAGACCTCTTTGCCTTCCTCAATATGGTTATAAACATAAAGTTCATCAACATTTTGCTTAAATCTTTGCTTCCACGAGTGAAAGCTTGCTTTAATCCATAAATGAATCTAAGCAATTTGCAAACTTCTACTTCCTAGCCCTTGACTATAAACTCGTCTAGTTACATCATATAGATGCCTTCAACAAGATGACTATTCAAGAATGTCATCTTGACATCTACTTGCTAGATATCATAATCAAGAGTCATAGTAATGGAAAGAAGAATATGAATGGGCATTAGCATTGGAACAAGCAAAGAGGTTTCATTATTGTCAACATTGGCCTTTTATGTGCATCATTTTGCTACAAGTCTAGCCTGAAAGGTTTCGACTTTCACTTTTGGCATTCCTTTTTCTCTTGTAAATCCACTTAAAACATATGGATTTTACCCCTTTAGGAAGGTCTACAAGCTCCCAGATGAGTTGGATTTCATAGAATCAACCTCAGTGTTCATAGCCTTTTGCCAAAGCTTTGCATCAACATCACTCATAGCTTTATCATAGGTAATAGATCCTCTTCATGTTCCATGGCCTGTGCTTGATAAATCTCACCATCATACATGAAGAAATTAGGTTCCTTGGAAATCCTCCTATTATGAAGAAGCTCCCTAGGTGGTCAATCGTTTGTTTGTCTTTTCACGAAACTTAAAATAAATCCAAGAATGAAATCTATGGAGCAATTTTATCTCTCGATAGTTCTTTGAGCACTATCCTACTTTGAGGTTTAAAGTCATTCACATAACTTTCCTTAAAAAAAATTGCATGGGTTGATATAATGACTTTCTATTCTTTTGGGTTATAAAATAGTCCTACCTTTATTCACTTGAAATAACCTATGAACATACATAATTCTGAATATGATTCCAACTTCTTTGCATCCTTATCCAACACATTTGCTAGGCATTCCCATATTCTTATATGTCTAAGGGAGGATTTTTTTGCCTGTCCACAACTCATATGAAGCCTCAGGAGCTGACTTAGTTGGAACCTTGTTCAAAATGTAACATGTTGTTTGCAGTGCATATCCCTAAAAAGATAATTGTAACTTCAAATAACTCATCATGGATCATACCATAACATTAAGGTTATACTCTTTTTCTCGTCTACACCATTTTGTTATAGAGTACTTGTTGTAGTCAATTGGGATAAAATCTTATTATCTATGAGAAGTCCAAAAATCCATCAGAGAAGTATTCACCACTTCGATAGGATCGAAGTGTCTTAATGGATTTACCTGATTGCTTTGCCACTTCCATATGATACTCTTTGAATTTATCAAAGGTTTGCTCTTATGATGCATCAAGTACACATATCTAAACCTTGAGTAGTTATCTATGATTGATACATAGTACTCATAGCCTCCACGTGCTTTGATGTTATGGGGCCACATATGTCAGTGTGCACAATGTCTAGAAGCTCTTGGGTCTTTGTTCTTTTGCTCCAAAAGACCTTTTGGTCATTTTATCTTTAAGACAAGATTCATATTAGGGAAGACATACCTCATTTAGAAATTCTAATGGACTATCATTCACTAATCTTTGAATCTTTTCTTGACTAATATGACCAAACTTAAATGCCAAAGGTACACCTCATTGAGTGAGAAGTTTTTAAACTTTTAGAGTTATTTGTTAAATCAGTGTCAAGCAGTGAGTACATTTTTGGTTTGATTAAATAAAGATTACCACCCTTCACCTAGAACAGATAACAAACTTGTTTTTACAAATCACTATAGTTTTACTAAAAGAAACCGAATAAGAATATTTAATTAAACAATCAACTGAAATAAAGTTACCCTTAAAACTAGGAACATAAAAACTATCTTTTAAACAAATAAATCTAAATTCATCAAAATAAAGATGTACATCTCTCACTGCTTCAGCTAACGTTATGCTCTCATTACCAGTTCTCAATGAGAGGTTCTTGTCAAGTAGACTTCATTTTTCCTTAGACCCTTACAAAGAAACACAAACATGATTAGTCGGTCCAGAATCAATGATCCAAGTGTCATTTGAATCTTTCACTAAACAAGCTTCAATATAAAGAAGATACTTACCTTTCTTATCCTTTGATGGCAGGAATTCCTTGCAAGTTTTCTTAAAGTGACCAACCTTTTCACAATAAAAACATTTTGACTTTTTAAGGTCTTTTTTTTTTTTTTTTGCTTTTAGATGCATAAGGAATAGAAGACTTAGAAGCCATTTGCTTCTTTGCATTTTCTTCTTCTTTTGCTTGTTCCCGAAACCAAAATTTGAAGCAACAAAAAAATTTACCTTTGATGGAGATCAACTTGCACAAACACCTATTTCTAACCATTCTTATGATCCTTTGCATGGAATTGGAGGTCCAATGACTAGGGCAAAGACTAAATGCATGGAGCAAGCTTTGCAAGGACTAATCATGGAAAT
>JBBYHK010154625.1:0-35818 GCA_038382065.1 Adansonia grandidieri | reverse complement strand
GTTGTGTGCCATCCCCTTGTATGTTTGTTGTCAAAATGCATGTTTGATGGATGATAAAAACTGATTTTTGAAACCCCTTAAGCCAAGCATGTTAACCTCAACCAATAAGGATTAACATGGACTTACCATTTTCCTTAAAGCTAGCAAATATCTTGGGGAAAATTAAGTTTTCCAGATCTGGAATCTTGGTTAAACAAGCTCAAAGCTCCTAATTTTGAAATGAAAATAGTCCTACAATTATTCCTTAAATGTTTGTGCCTTTTCTTGAGTTAAAACCTTGAGTGGTATGATCAACGGGCTATTTCATCATCCCAAACTACTCTGGGGCTGTGCAAATGAGCTTGTGATGCTCCTGCCACTCTTTCCCTTCAGTCATAGATGTTTAAATGTCAATGCTTGAGTTTGGACCCATAGACATAAAAAATAAGAGATATCCCTTGCTTTGCTTTGTCCCCTGCTGGCAACACAACTGTTGCAAATTGAAAAATCATTTTAAAATCTCAAACAATTTTCAGTGAATTTTATGATATTTTTCTTAGAGAGTGTATCAAAATACCTTTAAAATGAGGTCTTGTTCATCCCTGGATCAGTCCGGATGAGAAAGTTATGATTTTCAAATCTAAATTGTCCAGAACCTCTAGAATCCAGACATGTATTCTGGTTGGCAATTTTAGACCCACTAAATGATTTTTCCAAATTTTACAAACATTTTTCTTAAAATAATCATGAAATTCCCTTTTTAGAAAGGTATCACTTGCAATTTTTTGATGACAAATGAGTCCGGCGTGATTTTTCAAATTTTGACACACATTGTCCCTCATGTGCTTTGCTAGTAGCATGATCAATCCGAACTTAAAAATTTATTCTCTCAGAAAATGACTTTTTGGGATATTGGGAATATTTTTAGATTGACCCTCATCGAGTTAGCTTTCTAGCAGTATATTGTTGCCCTCTAAAGCCTTCAAACCAATTTAGAATAAATTCAGGAAGAAGGATAGCGCAATGCTATCCCCTGTTTTCGGTCATGGTCAAAATTGAGTTGTTTTCCTGAATTTCATCTCGAGACATTTGAATGTCTCTGTATCACCCCGATCAGACTCGAGAATATGCTTTGACCTTCTATAGGCTCGTATCTAGGCACAAACACATCTTACATCTTTACCATCCTCATCCATAATAATTTTTTTTGTCAAAAATTATCTAAATGCTCACACATTTCCTAAATCATAAAGTTTTGTCAACTTAAAATTTTTCAACTTTGACTTCTTTAAAGAGTGTCAAATGTATCACTTTTAGGGATACTCAAACCCCTCTTTTCAAAATTGTTGAGATTAAAAAAACCTTCTTTTCTCAAAATGATTTGTCATTCACAGGGATACTCCAACCCCCGACCTTTCGAGGGGATACTCCAACCCCGCTATTCAAAATTGTCAAAATTAAAAGAAACCTCATTTCGTCAAAATTATTTATTATCTACGGGGATACTCGAAGCCTATCTTTTAATTAGAATTAATTTTTTTCCTGGACCCCTATGAATATGTCAAAAAAACAAACCTTGTTTAATCAAGAAACCTAGATGCACCTCAAAAATTGATAATTCGGTTGTTCTTAGATAATCGATGCCAATTTTGAGAAAAATTCCAATAGTCAATCCTTTTTCTTTCTCATTGCATTGAATGATCCATGTTATGTTACTTCATTTATTGCCTTACTAACATGATTTCTTTGTGATGGTTATATGCATTCATGTTTTCAAAACATTTCAAATAAAATTAAAGGTAATGTTCCACGTGAGTATCTCTCTAGTGCCCAAAGTGGGACATTCCATTTTCAAAGTAAAATCTAGAGGTTATTTTTATTGAAAATCTCTATATTTCCTATCTCTCCGGGGAGTATATGAGATTCGATCTTTTTCATCAAAACCTGAAATGGTATTTCTATAGGATTCATGCATTAAAGGAGGGTTGTATTGAAATAATGACAAGTTAAGATCGAAAGAACTAAAATCGAGATAAGACATAGCTAATAAGGTACCGATTTTGGGCATCGCAAAGAGGTTCATACTTCATCGCGCGTAACCAACTCCCAAACCCAAATGACAAATCTTTGCTTTATGTAGACCACGGGATAAATGTTTAACAAGTTAAGATCGAAAGAACTGAAATCGAGATAAGACATAGCTAATAAGGTACCGATTTTGGGAATCGCAAAGAGGTTCATACTTCATCGCGCGTAACCAACTCCCAAACCAAAATGGCAAATCTTTGCATTATGTAGACCACGGGATAAATGTTTTAAGTTTCGTAACTTAGAATATAGGTTTCAATAGGCATCCGATCATGCCTAGCCCGAAATGATTGGTGGTAACTCCAAGCATTGACCATTTCGCAATGGTCATCTGAGACCAATAAGATGAGTGGTTCATCTTATGGTCCCTTTTGACTGTACCGCAAGTCGAGAATCCATATATTTTCATTCTCATTACATCACCAAAGAAAAGTCTCAGTCAAGAAGACATTTCCAAGTCAGGAAAATATTTTAAGTCATACACACTCATAGATCCATGAGGATCCACCCCAGGGTACATTACGACAATAAGAGAGCAAGTTAATAAATTAAGGTGAATGAGACTCAAGCCTACAAATTAAAAGTAACACAACAGCAACCCAACTTGGTTGACTGAAGATCCCAAGATTTATGTTAAAAGGACAATAAAGTTATATCAAATTAGTATGAGCACTAAAAGAGTTGAACTTCTTACCCATTCCTACGTTAAACTAGTGCTACCTACAAAATATTAGGATAAGCTATGCTTTTAATAGTCCTTATACTTGATGAAATCAAGTGTGGTATTATAGGATACTCTTGATAAGAGATCATTTATATGACTGTGAAAATGTGGCTATTTCTATGAGAATGGATAAGGCTAAATTTTTTGAAGCATTATTTGAAACTAGGATGTGTTTAGGGCCAAAATAAATGCAATCATGAGAACTAAGGGTGTTTAAAGAGGGATTTTTTTACAACTATTGTCTTGATTTACAAGAAAGGCTAAATAGTTTAAGACGTCAAGTTCACTATTTAGTCGAGTAAATCTGATAGTTGTCACTATGGAAGGTTTAAGGCAAAAAGCTACCTATCCTGATGGAATAACTCTTTAAGTTAGTCTTTCTCATATTTTGAGCTAGTTTTCATCTTATTCAGACAATTTCCATTCATGTGGGGGCTTACTGGATATTAATGGCCTAATATATGTGTAAATACAAAATACATATACCAATACATAGGTAATCATATATAGATACAAATGCATAAATACATTGCATGATTGATATCCTTAGTGCATAAGAAACTATTCTCATAATACCCATTTCAAGGGGAAGAAAATTTGATTATTGACATGTGTGAGTTGGACCAAGGTTGACTTGGGCTTGGGCTAAAGATCAAGTAAGCCTCATCATTTTGGAACTTAGCTCATTAGTGTTTTAAATTCAACCAAATTTTATTAGTCTGGATAATATATTCTTAGTGGATAAGATATATTTTAATTTTAAAATGTCATCCAATTTTTAAATTTTAAATCTAATTATGATAAAGTTGGTTGTACCTAATAAGTTTCTTTATTTTTAAAATATTAGAAAAATAAATCTGTTGATATTTTTTCCATTTTGGAAAAGAAGGTCTTTTCATCCACTCTTCTTAGTCAGTTCTAGTGTATCACTACTTCATATATTTTGAGAAAGATTAACAAAACACTTTGTTTCATAGTGTTATCGCTTGGTAAGTGCTGTCGATCGTTAATGTGATTAAGGAGGCTTGGAAGATAAGTTATGGATACTATGAAGCCTTAAGAGCTCGGCAAATATCGTCTTAAGATTGTTGAGGCACTATATGTATCTGAAATAAATAAAATAAACTAATCAAGCAAACAATAGATATAGAAAATTTGGTTTTACTATATCCGAAGAATTGATTGAGTCAAATGTTCCAAGATACATTTTGACCGTCCCTTATCTTTTATGCTTTTATGTGTTTATTTTTATGCAGTGTTAATATATTCTTTTTCGTCTTACTAACACATTTCCTTTTATGGGTGCATTCATATTTTCAAATTATTTTTGAAAATTGTAAGGAATGTTCTGTGTCTATATCTTTCTAATGCTTGACATGAAACATCTAATTTTTAAAATTAAATTTAGAGATCATTTTGATTAAAATAATCCTTATATTCCCTATATCTTTGAGGTCCATATGTGATTTAATTTTTTCTTTAAAATCTAAGTTTACAACTTTTGCACTAAATTCATTCATTAAAAGAGGATTATATCAAAATAATGACAAGTCAAAATCAAAGAACCTAAAATCAACATAAGATGTGGCTAGCGATTACCAATTTTAGGCATCTTGGGGGTGCTGTTCCTTCTCCATGCATAACCAACTCCATAACACAATCAATGAATATCTGATCCTTGTAGACCTCAAAATTGATATTTGAAGTTTCATAACTTAAAATATCTTTTTCGATAGGTGTCTGATCATGCTTAGCCCAAAATGATTTGTAGTGACTCCAAGGTTTTAGCCACTTCTTGGTGGGCATCCAAGATCACTTAAATGAGCGATTCATCTAACGGTCCTTCCCCTTACTAACATCTTATCACGCCTAATCTAAACCCCAATCAAAGGATAACCTAAAGGCAATTCCTTATTCCTTTTATGGCACATGTATCACCATTCAAGCGATTTAGGTATTGTGATAGGGGCACATTGATGGGGAGCTAATTTTAAAAAGCAGGCCTATGACTACTGTCATACTATTTAGTTCTCTATTTCTTTAGTTTTAGTCATTATGTAACTATAATCCCCTTTCATCATTGTCTACTAATCTTTTTCCTTTCATGATGTTTTGTTTTGTAATTGTCAAGGACTGCCTTATTCTTAAATAAATACCAATTTGGTAAGTATGGTAATATAGGGTAAAAAAGAAGGTTTGATTATTTCCCTGACACACACAATGCACTCGCATTTGCATTTAATACCTACCAAATGCTATTGTAGGATTAGGTTCCTAAAATATTAGGAGAAAGTAAGCTATCTGCCTTCATGAGTAACCCCTACGTATAGGCATAGCAAGAACTTCTAGAGTGTTAATTACCTATGTATATTATGAGTGATCCTTAGCATTTGCGTAGAGATATACATCCATTGAATCGAACCCATACCATCAATCCTGTAATGGACCTAGGATCGGGGTGCATCGACTGTCCTTATTGGATAGAAAAGCAATTTGGGTATCGATCTTGATTTTAACATAAACCCCATATAGTGAAACCTATAAGCCAAACCATATTAAACCATACCAAAATGCTACTAAAATAACATAGAAAATAGGAACACTCAAGGAATCACTTTTTACCTTTACTCTTATACATTGTAATTACGTAAGCGATGAACATCGTTACCCGCGTTTGTCATTTCATGTCCTAGAAGACATCTCATGTTTCATTTTTCATTGAGGCATGTAGTTATGTTGTACGATAGATAGTAAACCCTTGCTAATAAGTGGGTGGTGATGAGCATATGGCATTACATACTAGGACCGATATCATCTTAAAAAGAGTCATATCTAACTATAATAAGCCATTTTGCTGTCTAAACAATGGCTTGTTATAGATGATTATGAATGGCCTTCACTGCTTAATTGGTCAATTTTTACCCCTATAAGGTACCCACCTTAATAGGCTAATTTTTTTAGCCCCGATACATTGTTATGCTATACGTATACAATCTTCATGTTTGCATCTGGGCATCATAACACCTATTATTAGGGCAATTTTTGTTATTTATTTTTGTTTTCATTCTTTTGTTTGTTATTCTTGTTTATTGTCATTATTTTGTCACTCACCTATTCCCTTATTGTTTCTTTTGATATTGTATGCATTATTCCATCATAATCATCATCATGGGATAATTGGTTATAGGTTTAGTGTTCAACAAGGGGCACATGTCATAGAGCAATAGTCTATCTCCATTCTCAAGCTTTTTGAAAAAGTTAGAGCATTGTCAGAGGGTTGCAGCATGAAGATTAGGTATTAAAAAAGGGTGTATGGCTTGAAGCTTAGTTATGTCTTGTCGATGCATGGAAAGGTTAAGATTAGGTATCAACAGAATGATTGTCGAGAACTAAAATACATTTAGGCTAGTCAAGATAACACCAAGAGGAAATCATTCATGAAGAGATATGGAGATATAGCCTTCTTACTTAAGGTTGACTTAGATTTTAGCCTATTGTAGGTAGCCTTACAGTTTTGGAATTTGGCATACCAATGCTCCACCTTTAATTGGTAGGATTTGGTTCCCTACTATTGATGAATACATTGAGTTACTTAACATTAAGAGAGCCAAGTCTAATAGGATATAGAGCAAAGTGCTACAACCTCCACCCTTAAAGAAAAAATTAGCATAGATCCTTAAGCCATGGAGCCATGGATTGAGGGCCATGTCAAGATGAAAGGGAAAAATGAGTGCATTTCCTAGGGTAGTCTAAAAAAAGCAATGGCAAGTATCATTGATGCAAGGAAAATTCAAGATATTTATTCTTTAGCAATATATAGGTTGGTTATATTCTGATTTCTTATCCTGATTATGTTGCAATATCAACCATGCACTCACCATTATTGCCAAAACTATTCAAGCCCATAGCTTCTATAAGAAAATGTGATGGGTTGATTCCTCAGATGTGCCCCACTTCTTCATATTTGGTTCATCAATCACTTTTGTGTAGAAAAGAGGAGAATGTTGCATGATTTTTTTCAAACTTCAGCTTTTTCTCTAAGTTTTTAAGAAGAAATGGCCTAAAACAAGTCTGAGGAATAGTGGGCCAAAAAGCTTTAGAATTAAAGGAGAAGGGGTTGCATGAAAGGCTTCATGAATATCTAATCAATCAATCATATAGATGTAGGGATCATAGTTGTGTGCCACTTATAAGATTGTGGGGAAGCACCAGCTATGTACCTCTCTTATTTTTGCGACAGTTTCAATACTGGTGATTCATTTTATTTTTTTAAAACCTCAAGTACTAGGACTTTGAATATGGTAAGCCAAATAAAAGTTAAATGTCTGACAGCCTTTTATGCTTGGTAGGAAGTTCACTATATAGAGAGATGCTAGAGAGGAAGCGATGTGACTGTAGGGTATGATAAGTGGAGGATTAGTAATATCAATGACACCTTGCCACCACCTTAGGTTGGGATAGCCCAGGTCTTAGTCAACAGGTCTTCTTTTGAGATCAAACTGCTTAAGCGAGAATTCAACAAGAAAGGGTAGCCTTTACTATCAAAATCACCCATTTAAAAGAGAAAACGAGTCAGTTAGAAATAGACTTCTATCTTCGTAAGGGCAAGGTGAACCAAGTTGTAAGAAAGGAGAATCTCAAAAGTCTATAGAAAGACTATGTGGCACTCCAAAAAGCAAACAAGAATAAAGAACCAAGGTTAATAGGAAGAAGCTTATTAGGTCTGTAGCCTCACATCGACCCACCAACAAAGATATAGACATTTTAAAGCTTAAGTGTAAGACTTGAGAATGGGTAGGGTTGAGAATGAAGTTCAAACACTCAAAATTCAAGACTTAAAACAATCTCTACAAACTTGTTAAAACCACATTGAGAAGCTAATGAGAGCCTCGGAGCATCAAGACTAAGAAAGGCAATAAATGGTTCATTAAGTGCATTAGAATTATCAAGACCACCATCCTGTCTCACCAAGCGATTTTAGGTAGCCTAATTAGAGGGTGATGACATGATCAAAATGGCTAGGTTCTTGATGCTAGATACCATGCCCATTGGAGACTATGAAAAACAATTATTGTATTTCTTGGACCACATGACTAGACAATGCAATTATGTTAAATGATCGGCTAACCCTAAGAGTGATCAAACGTCGGCAACTCCCTGCAACACCAATTCCACTAGCTTAATCATTTATCTTTTTTAATTTGATGACAACACTTTATCTGGTTCAAGGGTATCAAGATGGGAGCTCTTCACCAATAAGGCCTCTAGTCTCAAACCTTGATGAACAATAGAGCAAGAAAAAGAATCTGAGGCTTTTTGAAACCATCGAGGATATGAGCAAGTATCAATTATTGGAAAAACACCTCAAGGCTATGGAAGGTAGTGACAAATTTGAGATCATAACCATTAAATCTCTGGGTTTAGTCTACAATCTCATTATCCCACATAAGTTTAAGGTGTCAAATTTTAAAAAATACAACCAAACTATTGATTTTACTACCTACCTTCGCATGCATTGTAGAAAAATGATTAGGTATGAAAAGAATGAGAAGCTGCTACTACATTGCTTCCATGATAGCCTAACCGGGCAATTGCCCATTGGTATATTGGCTTAACTAAGCTAGAATTTAAACATGGGTTAATATAGCTTGCGTATTCTTAGATCAATGCAAACATATTGATAAGGCCCTAGATGGCTTTTCTCTCATGAATATGGAAAAGATGGCCACAAAAAGCTTTAAGTAGTACACCCAAAGGTAGAGAGATGAAGTTCCACTTCTAACTGAAAGGGAAATGACAATCATATTTTTCAACACCTTGTGACTATAAGAATCTAGCAGGCCATGCCATAAAGAATTTTGCTGACATAATCATGTCGGGCGAGATGATTGATAATGTCATAGAAAGATGCAAAATACCAAAGGAGAGTTATTTAGCTTAAACAAAAAGGTACGTCCAAGGGCAAAGAGAAAGAAGTGATTGCTGTTAGCGCTAGTTCAGCTAAGTTCACTCAGAGTCCATATCTAGCATAAAGCATTGACTTCCCCAACATGGCCTATCTGGGCTTTAATCCCTATTCACTAATGCCATAACTAGTTTACTCTCGGGATTCAACCTTATGATAAGTTTTGCATTAAACCCTACCCAAAACACCGTTCAAGGTTCTTAACCTTAAAACATGAATAAAATTAAAGCCCCTAACAACCAACAAGAAACCTATGAAAGAGACCATTTTGATCTATTCCTATATTCCTACAAAAAGATCTACTCTTAATTATTATAGGCCAATTAGTGGCCTCAATATTCATAAATTTGCAATTACCTCCATATCCTAAATGGTATTGTAGATGTTATATTTCAAGTTATTTTCAGGTCACTCATTATTTGGGATGATTCGATTAATTAGACTATTTTAATTTAGGTTTGTTAGATCTAAAAAATAAAAAAAAATGCAAAAACATAAAAAAAGAAAAAAGGTTGGTTACTATCCCTTTTGTAGAGCTGGTTGCCATGCTCAACATGGCAGCAAGCTCATTTTTTGGTTCTCTCCCCTTGCAAAGGAAGCTGCTATAGTTGCCAGCTCATTCGATTGTCTTCTTCTATTATAGAGCTGACAATGGCAACCTTTACCGTGAATCTGAGTCTCGAACCCACCAACAATCAGATCAACCACCTTAAGTTTTTTGTTGATATATTCCAGCTTTCAGCTAGAGCAAAGAGAGGACAAAAAATACAGAAAAACTTGAAAAAATAAAAAAAAATTGAAAAAGCTATGAGTGGTAAGCTATAATGTTTTTATTAATGATATTCTAATGCTATTCTAGAAAATCCCAATGATGAAAAGGAAGGTTATTTAAGGGAGAAGAACATACTAAAATTTAGGGATGATCCAATGATGAATGACAACTAGATTCAAGGTAAAAGGTCTTGAAATTTGTTGTAAATCTAGAAAAATCTAAAAGAATTAGGAAAAATTAACCTTGGACTGAAAAGAGGAGGTTGAAAGTAGCCTAAGACTAAAGTTTGGGGTCAAAAAAGCATTAGTGAATAGAGACAGATGACAATGACTGACAGTCGACGTGGTGGCCAACCACCTAATTCTCGATTATTTTTGTGTTGTAGGGAACAAATGAGAGAAAAATGAAAAAGAAAATAAAGAATAAAGAAACAAAGAAAAAAAGTGAGTGGACATTGGGTCTTGGTACGACCTGTGCATTGACCTAGGTTCGACTGACCTAAATGTAAAAAAAAAAAAGAAAAAACTTGAATTTAGGTTGATTGGGTTTTAAACCTAGGCAACCCTAATAGAAATAAAAGACACACAAACACTACACCATGCATAAACTTAACCATGAAATGACTAAAAATATAAAAAGAATAAATTTGATGTAGGGGTAGACTTTTGTATTTGTGGTTATATTTTTATGCCCTTGATGACATTTTTTATGTCTCTATTAATTGATATTATCAATTTGATTTTCTAGTTTATCATGTTTGTTTGTTAAGTTAAAATATGGCTTTTTTTTTTTTTTTTAAATGCACCCTTTCTTGAACTAAGATTAACTTATATGGGTGGGATTAATCTCGGTCTATAATCTTTAATAAATCAATGTTTCAATCTTAGGGAAATATCAAGTTAATCATGTTTAGATTCATGGCTTCAATTGGCAAAATAAATTTGTTTTTAAACCCAGCAAAATCTCGAAAAATGTTTTTTTAAATGTTTGTTTAAATGCCTTGTTGTGAGCTTTATTGTTGTTAACCAAATGGCATGGTTGACGAATCCTTCAATGACCTACTCTTTTTTATTTGAGTTGGTCTGTTACACCACTACCATGGACCCTAGTGGTTGGACATTCGTATGTCCAACACCTTAGCATGTGACTGGAAAATCTTAAACCTAAAAAACCTCTATTTGAATATTGGTAATACTGTGCCCTAACTTGAAAATTGTTTTCAAAACCTAAATGATTTTTTTTTTGGAATTTTTTGATTTTTTTTCCTTAAAGGGCATCAAATTACCTTTTTGATAGTATCTTGTTTGCCCCCTAACATATTTAGATGAGGGAGTTATGGTTTTTCATACCTTTACTATATAGAACCCTTGGAATCAACAACTCATATTTTGTTTGGGCCATTTTGACCCACTTGATTTTTTTTAGATTTTTTTACATACTTTTCCTAAAAATTCCATGATATTCCCTTTCTGAAAAGCTATTGTTTGAGGTTTAATGATTTCAAATAAGTTTGAGATGATCTTTTAAACTTTACAACACTCTTTTTTCTACACATGCTGCCAGTGCTGAATCAAACCCAAATTCAAAATTTAATTCCACCTAGAAAATAGTTTTCCAGGATTTTTGAGATATTTTTATATTAATCTTTGTCAAGTTGGCTTTTCAATGGTTTATTTGTCCCTTAAAGCCTTCGGATGAGCTCAAAATAAATTCAACAAGGCGGACAGTGCGATGCCCTCCCCTATTCTTGAATTTAAAAAAAATTAGTAAATTTCTTGAATGACCTTTGTTAGGCATTTGAATGCCTCGAAGAGAATCCGATTAATTCTCCCTATGGGGTCGTATGTCACATATGCATCCCACTAGGCTCGAATCAAGGCCCAAACATTTTCCAAAATTAATTTTGACTTTTATTTAAATTATTGGTTTTAATCTAAAATCTACATTTTTACTTGAAATGTCCAAAAGCATTCGAATTTCTAAAATTACCTAAAATTTTCTTTTATAGGGATACTCAAACCTTGTTTTTTAAGGGGATACTCACCCCATTTTTCAAAATTTCACTTAAAATCCAAACTTTTCTTTCTCTCAAACTATCTCGAAATTTTAACCAAAACCTTAGTTTTCATGCCTTATGTGACAATGAGTCCAAACGCTTATCAAATTGTCATTTCGGCCATTCTTCAATAATTAAGGATAATAACGAGATACATCCTGATTGCCCCTCTTTTATTTACTTTATATGTTTATTTTTATGCAATGTTTATTATATTCTATTATGCCTTACTAACATGTTTCCTTTATCAATGGCAAGTTTGCATGGATCTTTTTAAACCTTTATGGAGAAAATTATTAAGGCAATGTTTCATATTAGTATCCCTTCAGTAGTTGATTTGGAACACATTTTTTAATTAAATCTAGGAATGTTTTAACCTAACATTTCACCACATCTCTAAGTTACATAATGGAATCAAATTTTTCTATAAAAATTGGATTTATTCTTTTCAAAATTTCATGCATCATAAGAGGGAATTATATTAGAACAGTGATGTAATAAAACCAAAAAATTGAGACTGAGATATTATATAACCATGAGCTACCGATTTAGGGCATCGTGGGGTGCTAATCCTTCCCCAAGCATAACCAACTCCAAGTGTTTGGCCACTTCATGGTGGTCATCCAAGACTAGATGGATAAGCAATTCATTTGATAATCTCTCCTTTAGTTGTATTTCATCACGCCTAACCCAAAGGCACCAGTTCTTTTTTAAGTCACTGTTGTCATTCGAGTAATCAGGGGCACATCATGATAGCTTGGTGACTCTATTAGGGATTTTTTTTTAGACTCAGGCCTACAATCAGTTATATCTATTCGATTTTTAATGTCTTTTGGTTTTTTATTACTATTTGACTATAGTCCCTATTCTTTTCCTTCATTTCTTATACTTTGTTCATACTACTTCATTTTTCTTTATGGTTGCTAAGGGTTTCCTTTTTATCCAAAAAAACTCATATAGTTTTAAATGATAATAATGAGTAAAATAAAAAAGGTTTATTGTTTCCCTGAGACACACTAAGTACGTGCATTTGCACTATACTCTCTGCCATATTTCCTTTGAAGCAAGAATAGAACCCTATTTATAGGTGGGAGTGAGCTACTCGCTTTTGTGATGGCTAATGTCCCATGAGGCTAGTAATACCTTTCAGGGTTTAAATTACCTATCACGATTAATAATCTACATAGGCATAGGGAAATGCATCCACTCAAATCAAACTCATTCTACCAAGCCTGTGATAGGCTTAGGATCGAGGTACCTCGATTCTCCTTATAAGATATAAGAATGATTTAGGAAAAGATTTAGAGTCAATTAACCCCACATAATGAGCTACATGTGCCGAACCATGTCAAACCATACTAAGATGCTTCTAGAATAACCTAAAGAATAAGAAACTTGGGAAACAATTTCCTTTTACTTCCTTGTTTTGTTATCTTGTGTAGGCGATGATGAATACATGTCATCACTGATATTTTCATTTTCACCTTGTAAGAAGTTGTGGTCTTAATAGGTCATTAAGGCTCTAGATAATAATGAACAAGTACCATTAAATGAGTTGCTTAATTTTAACCCAAAAAACTTCCTCCTTATTGCGAGGTATCAATTTGGACACTTCGTTATGCTGCCCATGTTTGTACACATGCAGGAAGAGTGATACTTTCTTTGATGCTTTTGGTTTGCATTAGCGCGCTATGCTATCTATGGTTGGGGCAAGTCACATATTTCCTTCATTTATATTCATTTTCATTATCTTGCTTATTGATTTTTTTTTATCTGTTACTGACTTTATGCCTTTTTGTTTGTCTTAATGCATCATATTATTGCATCATTATAGGACAGTAGGTAAAGGGATAGAGTTCTTTAAAAAATCTTATCATGGACAAACCACAAAGACTAGTAACCAAAGCATATGAGGAAGTCAAAGAATAATCTAAAAAGAATCATAGATGAATGGGGATCACCTAAAACCCAGGTACCAAGAGTTCCACAGCGAATTGAGCTAACTCTCAGATTCAACGAGCTTAATTTTTTGAGAAATATATGGGGTCAATGGGATAACACCAAGAGAAAACATTTCACTTAGAAATTTAGTGACATCACTTTTTTACTCTATGTTCAGACTAACAATCAGATGCTTTGGGCTACCACACAGTTTTGAAACGCAGCCTATAGTGCTTCACTTTTAATCAAAAGGATCTAGTCCTTGCTATTCAGAACTATGCAGTCATGGTTAATATTAAGGGGATTAAGATTGATAAGATCTATTCTAAATCCTCTAAACTGCTAGCTTTTAGAAAAAGGTTAGTTGGTATTATTGAGATTCTTGAGCCATGGGTAATAGCACATAAAGTCAATTGAGCTAATAGTAAGTGTGTCTTATAAGATACAAAAAAAATCAATGATGATGCACATTTTTGACTGAGGAAGAATAAAAGACGTTTTAGCCTTAGGCATTTATAGATTAGTTATTTTCTCAAAGATTCTCAAACATATCAAAATATCTGTAGTAGATTTGTTCTCTTAGTTGGGTTGTGATATTAATCGAATAGCTGTTATTCTTGCTGAAAATATCTAATCCTTCTTTTACTACAAACAAGGAAAAAAATGGATGCGTTAGCTCTTCTCCTCTATGTCTAGCTCCATGATCATTTTTGGGTTGAGCCAAAGAGGTTGCTTCATCCATATATGAATAATCTTAGCCCATCACTAAATTTGTTAAGAAAAAATAGATACTAGATATAACCCAAGACCAATGGATCAAAAAATTCAACAATCTCCATAGTGAAGAAATAGTATAGAGAGTCCTATGGATAACCCTAGAGTAAAAGCATGGATTTCAAGTAGGTTATTTTCATCAACATTTAGGCAGTGTTAGTTATGCTCCACTCATGGCCTTCTACCAATTTAGGTGCTTATAATTTATCCTGGTCACATGTAACCTTGATGATTGGAATTTCAAATATGAGGGAATAAGCTACAGAGGAAAGGTATAAATACCATTCAACTCATGGAAGCGAACTTATTATTTTGAGTTACAAAGGGGAGATAATAAGGAAACCCTAAGTTATAAGGAATGGAAGATCCGTTAGGTCAATAATACCTTGGTCTCATTAAATAATAGGTCAGCTTGAACATAGATGGATGAATTTCCTTTTAAAAGAAAACTCTTGACAAGGAAATTCACATAAGAAAGGGCTAAGCTTTAACAAGAAATCATGCAAAATTAAAGAAAAAATAGTAACATAGAGTTTGAACTATAGATTCAAGATGAAAAAATTGAAAGTGTTATCAAGGAAAAGGACATTGCCTATGAGCACCTTAGAAGCTTGCATTAAGAGCATAAGGCACTCTTACTTTGTCAGAAATACTGAGAGTCACTGTGTCCCCAGTTGGATGGAATGTCAAACTAGTCACCCTTACTAAGGAATTAGACTTTTGGAGAAATCAGGCTTAAACCAAAGAACAAAAGTTTGCTAAAGCCTAAGCTTTTTTGTTAGCTAGTCAAAAGAAATGTTAGCTTTTAGATCTTGTGTACATCTCATAGGTTGAGAGATAACTTAAAATGAAACATTGTTGTTAAGGATTCATGAGTTCAAACAGTCTTTCCATAGGACCACCACAGTGCATGGTTTTAGTCTAACCAAGTTTGTCTAAAATGTTAGAGCACTTTTGGTGCCTCACAAAATAGATTCCAGTAGCCAAATCCAAGGTAGATGACATGGCTAAATAGACCTAGTTTTTGAGAGTAAGCATCATCCCATGGGAGAACACTTACAATAGCTACTAGAGTATCTTCAAGATGTAATTAGACAATGTAACTATATCCCTAATTTTTGAATTTGATCAGATGTAATCAAAGATGTTTCTATGGAAAATTTATAAGGAAGTCATTGCTAAAACCTAATTGTCTTTTGTGCATTTGTATACTAACTTAATCCTTACAATCATTGATGCATTTATTTGCAATATCACGTAAACTACATATAGAAGCATGCTTACACATATGCTTCATCACCATCTTATCAAATGTATTTATAACATGCTATAAAAGTCTAATTCAATGTAAATATAAAATGCAAGTGTTTTAAACAAGGAATCAACCGTTTGGCATAGATATAATACTCACCTTTACCAAAAAGTAGTGGAAAATGATCATCAAGCTGGTATTAAATGACTTAAGCTCATGTACAGAGAATTCTAAGAACAAATGCTCCTTAAACATAATGAACTACAAGCTAAACTAGCAAAACTAACTAGGTTAATGTTAGCATTTATAGAGGAAAAATGGGCAAAAAGTACCATCGAAGCTGGTAAAGAACTGGCCAACCCTGAGGTTGATCTAAATAGTGGTACAAAAGCCACTAAAAGTCATGAGGAGGTATCTTAAAGACAACAACCTTCGGGCTCCAAGACTATTATCTCAGCATTTATTTACATACACTTGATTGGTACACCAAATTTGGTTCATGGATATCATGGCCCAACTTCTCACAGCAAGATTTTAGTCTCAAATCTTGACAAACATGTAGAGCAAGAAATAACTAAGTGTCCAATGTCTTTTAAAATCATTAGGGATACAATCAAGTGTCAGTTATTGGAAAAGTATCTTCTGGCCATGGAAGAAAGTGACAAATTTGGAATCATAGACTCTAAATCTCTATGTCAACTTTTTAACTTCATCTTGCCACATAAATTCAAGTGCCAGATTTTGAAAAGTACAATAGGATAACATATCCTACTACCCATATTCACATGAGCTATTGAAAGATGGTTAGGCACGAGAAGAATGAAAAGTTATTAATGTTGTTTCTGGGATAACTTAACCGAAGCATCATCTCATTCGTATGAGGGATTAACCAGTTAGAATTTAGACATAGGTAGATCTAGCCGAGCTTCCTTGACCAAGACAAACATGTGTATAACTGGGCTTTTGATCATTTTTCTCTCATGAATATGGAAAAAAAAAGCTACTGGAAGCTTTAAGAAATACACCCAAAGATGGAGAAAAAAGGCCACTTAAGTTCATCTCAGATTAATCGAAAAGGAAATGATAGTCATGTTTGTTAACGCCTTGTAGGCTTTTTATTATGAGAAGTTATAGGCAATGCCCTGAAGAACTTCATCGATATGATCATATCAGGTGAAATGATTTTTAATGCCATAGAAAGTGGCAAAATATTGGAAGGAGAATCATCCAGATCAATTAAAAAGACTATCACCAGGGGCCAAAAGAAAAAAGTAAATGCCATTGGTGAGAATCTAGCTAAATTTGCTCAAAGTCTATATCCGACACAATGTATTTACTTCCTCAGCATAGCCCATCTAAGCCTTCAACCCTTACTCCCCAATGCTATAATTTATTTATTCTATTGGATTTAACCCACCATTGAGTTTTGGATCAAATCTTGTCTTGAACACCACCCAGAATGCTTAACCTTTTAATATGAACAATGCTAGAACCCTTAATAACTAATAAGCACCCCAAAAGATGAATATTTCCATTCAGTCCCTTATTCTTAAAAGGTAATTTACTCTCGCTTATTAGTAGGCTAGTTGGTGGCCCTTGTGTTTATAACCTCAAAATCACCTTCATATCCAAAGTGGTACAATGAAAATGCTTATTACAAGTACCATGCCATGGTGCAAGGCCATTCTATTAAGAACTACACGTCTTTCAAATGGAAAGTGTAGAGTCTGCTAGAAAAAAGTGTTATACCAAAACATAATGTTGGAAACAATCCATTAACAAAACATGCAGAATCGAGGGTGAGTGAAATAATTTATGAAAAAAGTTATTAGGTTAAAAAATGTCATAGAGCTTAAAACGCTGATGAGCAAAGTAAGATGGGCCTTTGTAAAGGTTGGGATAGTATTTGAAATTAAAAATTAAAAGTGAAAAAACCAGTGAATCCTTTTGTTGCCTCTACGAATGAAGGTACACTTGGCAACATGCTCAGATTTCCTAGAGATAATTCAAGGGATGGTGGATCATTGAAAAATAAAATTTTATGAGATAAAAGATAAAGACATGAACGTATCTACCAACGCCATAGATAAAGATAGGAATAGCCCTTTTTACGATGTTAAGAGGTAATTGGTCTTGTTTGCTAACTAGCTATATGTCAAGGTTGCCCTTGTTCAACCTACAACAAAAATGATTATCCAACTTTCATTTTATTTCCCTTATAAAGCAGACAAAGTAGTGCCTTAGAGGTATGAAGGAAAAATGATAATCATTGGAAACTTTGGTCAACACACTACTAATGTTGACCTTATAGGTGTAAGCCATTTAACTTGTAGTGGTATATGCTATGCACCAGTTACATCAGAAAGTGAGACTCAAAAAAAGATCACTGCCCTTGTCCTTCAAGCATCAAAGATAAAAGAATCAAATCTAACTCCCACCAAGGAGCCAGTAAATATCAAAGAAGCTGTAGAATTCCTTAAGTTCATCAAACATAGTAAATATAGTATTGTTCACTAGTTAAACTAATAGTTACCAAAGATATCTATACTTTCACTACTTTGGAATTATGAAGCACACAAGAATGCCTTTTTAAAAGTCTTGAATAAAGTATATGTGCCTCATGATATTCCTATAGGTAAGTTGGATTAATTAGTAAGTAATATCACCACTGACAACTACATATGCTTTAGTGATGATAAGATCCTTTATAGAGGAAAGGGAAACTAAAAAGCCCTTTACATTACTACTTATTACAAAGGCAGACATTACCCAAGGTTCTCATCAACAATAAGTCAACCCTGAATGTAATGCTTGTGTCATGTTTAAATAAGCTTCCTATTAATGCATCTTACATTAAGCAATAGTCGCATGCTTGTGCAAGCATTCAACGGGACATATAGAAAAGTTGTTGAAAACATCACCATCCCACTCTAGATTGGTTAGTGCATCTATGAAATAGACTTTTAAGTGATGCACATTGCTTTGTTTTACAATTGCATGTTGGGAAAGCCTTGGATCCATTTGGCAGGGCTAGCACTATCATCGTTGCATTAAAAATAAAAAACTATCATTGAAAACAAAGTTGCTAGTATCAAAGTAAAAAAGCATATCATTGCTACCCCATCTATGGATGCCTTATATATTGAGCCTAATAAATGTGCTTTGAAATTCTTTTTTTAGTCAATTATGTTTGTCAATGCCATCTATCTCAAGAAAGGTATGCTAATGGTGGAGCTTTATTTATCAAGCAATACACACATAGGTCTCAAGTTGACTATTGGCAAGAGTGCCAAAGTTAGGAAAAGACTCAAAGAAAAACCTTCAAGGTATTGTTGGAGACTTCAAGGTTGTCAACAAGAGAGATAGGTGAGGTTTAAGGTTCAAGCCTTATGCCTAGCAATTAAAAAAAAAAAACTAAGAAAGCATGAGAAAAGAGAATAGCCCATCTAAAGTGTTAGGATTTAGGCTATGAATTGATGGTGTTTCCACCACTACAAGAAAGTTTTTATCTAAAAGGATGTATGAATCTAGATTAATGAGAAAATACTAATTCTTATGATGTTATGGTCATATTAAGCAAGGCATATAAAGACTTCTTCATCAATGCCATTGATAAGCTAGAAACATTAGTGACAATTGTTAGTTTGTGTCTTCAAGATTTGTCCTAAGCACTCGGATTGAAATTGAGATTCATGTGCTACTTATATCTAATTCAAAGTGATGACATCAACTAAACCTACATGCTTTTGCCTAAGAATATTGTAGGATTCTTTGTGTAGGTGTCCTTTATTAAGTATTATCAATAAAAGTGAGTAAGGATGATGTATTTTATCTCGTGTATCTCATATCTATATTCTTTTTAAAGCTCAAACTTGTTTATACACTTTTTTGCCTATTTGATTTTTTCTTCATATTTTCAAGTGTTCAAATGAAAATAACATTAATAATTTTTTTAAGACTTTAAAAATCAATTTTAAGCAACCAATTTGCACCGATAAGGTTGATTCTGAGAGGGATTTAAAAAAAAAACCTTGTACCATTGGATATGTTAAGGTTGATTGAACAAAAAGAGAAATAAATCTTACCCTAGAATGAATTGATGAGATCATAAATTTGGGAACGAAGAAAGATAAGAAATAGTTAAGATTGGAACCTCCATAAACCACTTTAGTCGAACTAAATTAAGAAACCTTCTCTAAGAATATCGAGATGTCTTTGTTTGGTCCTACCAAGACATGCTCAGATTGAACACTAGCATAATGGTCAACAAACTTCTTTTTAAACCTGAATGTAAACGCATACAATAAAAGCTCAGAAGAATGGACCCAGAGATGCTTATAAAAATAAAAAAAAAAGAAGTGAAAAATAATTTGAGGCAAAATTCCTTGAGGTAGCTAAAGAATTTGGCTTTAAAAAGAATCCTGATTATCCATGTGTTTATAAGAAGATAAATGGGCAAACAATCATTTTCTTATTGCTATATGTTGATGCCATATTGGTTATGGGAAATGAAATACCTATGCTATAGGCCACTAAGGCCGGTCTGTCTAGATAATTCTTCATGAAGGATCTTGAAAAAGCAAAATTATTTTAGGAATTAAGATCTATAAAGATAGATCAAAATGAATGCTTGGAGTATCCCAATCCTATACATAGACAAGATTCTTAAAAGGTTTAAGATGAAGAACTCTAAAGGAAAGAATTTGTCTATGATTCATGGTACATGTTACTCGAAAGAGATGTGTCCTAAAATAGTAGATGAAAAAAATGGACGGATAAGATTCCATATGCCTCATAGTTAGATCCATCATGTTGCCATGTTATGTACTAGACTAAATGTATCATATGCTCTAAGTATCATGAGCAGATACCAAAGCAATCCTAGGGAATGTCACTAGACTGATGTAAAGAATATCCTAAAGTACTTAAAAAGAACTAAGGATATCTTTTTGGTTTATGGAGGGACTGAGCTTAAAGTTAAGGGCTATATTGATGCTAGCTTCTAATTAGATTGAGATGATTAAAAGTTGCAAAATGGTTACATATTTACCTTTGATAAAGCTGCAATTAGTTAGAAAAGTTCTAAACAGGCTATAAATGCAGATTCAAAACTGAAGCCAAATACATCCCAACATGTGAGCCACAAAAGAGGCAGTTTGGATGAAAAAGTTCATTATTGAACTTGGTGTGGTTCCAAGCATTGTTGATCTAATATCGTTTTAATGTGATAACAATGGAGCCATAGCGCAAGCTAAGGGACCAAGGTCTCATCATATATCTAATCACATTTTATGGTGATATCATATTATTAAAGAGAGACATGACATTAGGATGGGACAAGTACCCACTCAAGACAATGTAGCTGATGCTTTCACTAAGGTTTTGCCCCAATAGTAACACGATTGCCATATTGAGAGAAGAGGACTTAAACATATAGGTGATTTGGCTTTGGTGCTAGAGAAAGATTTTTAGTGGAAGCTTCCAAACCAATCAGTTGAACTTGTATTACACTAGCATTTAGTTATTTCATATAACATACATTATATTTGATTAATATAATATAAGGTATTTCTTTATCCATAAGATTGATCCATTATTAGTTGTTTAAATCTTATGTAGATAAAGCCCATGAAGCATATTGGTTTTGCAATGGAATTGTAAAGAGTTATAATTATGAGATCCCTATGTATCAAATTTGTGATTCTAAAAGTGTTCTTGGACATAGTATTGTCAAGACAGAGTATTAGCAATGCATAAAGCCTAGCATATGTAACCCTCCATGCATAGGGTGCATGCAACTAATCTCATAAGTTGAAATATAGAGATACTTGAGGATATCATATGGATGCTTGCTATGGTAACAAGTTCACTGAACATGACCTGTTATGAGAGTTCCATTTGTTATTTCATTCAAACGTCTATGGAAATACTCTCATGTGTAACTAGTGTAAGTGATCCTTAGACTTCTGACAGTAGATTACCTTGTATATGAATTATCATATTTAGAGATCATCACAAACAAGTTCATAATAGATGAATACAAAATAAAGGTGGTTTTAGGTATGATATGGAGATATTAAAGGTGAATAAGTGGTCCAAAGAGGATTTATAACCCCTAGTGATTTAAAGGAACATGTCTTTATTATTCTTGACTTGTGCTAACTCAAAGATCTTGGTTAAGGTAACAAGATTATAGAGCTAACACATAAGGTTTGCATACTAGTATGGAATAGGTCAAAAGTAGACACTTGACCAAACTTTTGCTTATTCTAGGATTTGTGATGAAAGGATTGGATTATACTATGATATTATACATTGAAGCACTTGTCAAAACCAATTTGGCTTTTCTTGTATATTAGGTGGTCATGATGCATTGCTATATGTTGCTATTGGTCTACAAATATAAATTATTCTTAACTGAGTAAATTTATATTTATTGCCATTGTAATGGTGGCCTAATGGTTAACATATATAAAGTTGACTTTATGAAATTAATATGAGATAAGGATTAAATTGCATAAAGGGTAAAAGTTACTCATGAGCCTTTTAAAATGTTCAAAAAACAAGAAGCCAAAGTGAAAATATGCAAAAACTTAACCTAGGGATAGCATATTTTAAGTAAAAACCCTAAGATGCTTGCTTACATTTCAAAAGATGATTTAAGGAAATTTTGGTTTTCTTGCGCCATTCTCTTTTGACTTTTGATAGGAAATTGTTTCCTCTTTGTTAGCATCATGCAACTTAAGAGTATTTCTTGATAAGGAAAAGTCCTCTCGACTAAGACTCCTGCTTTATTTTTTGACGTGATGGTAGCGAGAAAGTATGGATTCTTGGCTCTTGACCCTGAAAGGAGATCGTCAGACGAATCACTTGCCTAACTAGCCTTGAGTGGCCACTATGTAGTGGCCAATTGGAGTTGCCACTGATCATTTGGGCTAAGCATGATCGAATGCCTATCGAATCTAATATTTTAAGTTACGAAACTTGAGACATTGGTTTCACGGTGTAAATGGTCCAAAGATTCGATAGTTGGGCTTGGGAGTTGGTTACACACAAGGAGGTATGAACCTCCTCACGACACCTGAAATCGGTACCTTTCTAGCCATGTCCCAACTTGGTTTTGGTTTCCTTGGTTTTGACTTGTCATTATTTAATACAATCCCCTTTTTAATGCATGAATTTTGTATAAAAAAGTAAACTCAAGTTTTAAAAAAAATTGAATCTCATGTGTGCCTCAGACCGATGAGGAACATAGAGATTGTAATTAAAAATGGCCTTTGAGTTTTAAAAAAAAATTAGATATTTTAGGTCATGCACTAGAGAGATATCGAAATGAAACATTACCCTTTGTGATTTTTTTTAAATGATTTTGAAAATATGAATGCAAGATGAATAAAACAAGGGAAACATGTTAATAAGATTAAAAAATAATATCACAGAAAAATAAATCACACAAAAGAAAGGAAAGAGGAAGGGATGATACGAATGCATCTCATTATTGTCATCGATTATCTTGAAATAACCAAGTGGACAATTTTGGAGATGCATTGAGATCCATAGACTAATCGAAGCATAAAAACCAGGTTTGAACATTGAAAAATTTGAAGGAAATATAAGGAGAGAAAAATTGAATTTTTGATGATTTTAAGAAAAATGAGATTGACAAATTTAAATTGATGAATTTTGACTTTTTTTGATAATTTTTGAAAAAGAATGGGGTTAGAGTACCCCCTCGGAAGATAGGGTTGGAGTGTCCATATATGTCAACTTGGGTAAGTTTTGAAATATGAATGAGGTTTGCAAAAGCGGGGTTGGAATATCCCTCGGAGGATGCGGTTGGAGTATCCCTAATGGAAACTTTAATGATTTTAGAGAAATGAGCTAAAAAGATTTATCTTGACAAAGGTTCAGTGATTTCTTGACACAATGACAATTTTTTGACATATTCTTGACGAAATAGTTAATTTTTAATTAAAAATTTGATAAAAATAAGGATGATAAAGCTTAAAAAATGTTCATGCCTTGATCTAAGTCTACGAGAGTCAATGCATGTTCCTTTCAACTAGATGGATTGATCAGGATCACATGGAGACATTTGAATGCCTTGGAGTGGAAGTTCAGAGGAATCAACTAATCATGAACAATGCTAAAAATAGGGGACAACATCGCGCTGTTCCCATTTTCAATTTTATTCTAGACAAATCTAAAGGTTCCATGGGTCCTGTAATGTACAATTGGAAAGTTAACTCGATAGGAATCAATACAAAATTATTCCAAAAATCCTAGCAATTTGCCTCCTAGGTGGAAATATTTTTCACATTAGGGTCTGGTTTGACACTAGCAGCATATACAAGGGAAGTGGGGCAGTTGACTTTGAAAAATCATTCTAGACTGATACGGAATCTTTAAATCACAAAAGATACCTTTACGGAAAAGGAATTTCACAAAATATTTATGAAAAATATTTGAAAAATCCAAAAAAAATCATCTGGTGGGCTAAATTGGCCCAAATAGAATGTGAATCAATGATTTTAGGGGTTCCAGACAGCCAAACTTCAAAAAATTATAACTCCTTCATCCGAAATGATCCGAGGCCAAACAAGACGCCATTGGAAAGGTGATTCGATGCCTTTATAGGAAAAAATGTTAGAAAATTCGTTAAAAATTATTTATGGTTTGAAAATAACTTTTCAAATCATGGATATAGAGCCGCCAGCATGAAATAAGAAGAATTTTTGGTTTTCTTAGACTTATTTGGACTAAATTCCAGCCATGGACATTCGAATATTCATGACAGAAAACAATGAGTGACATAGGCTTCACGAGCTTATCTACACAATCCTGGAGTAGTTTGGGATGATGAAATAGCCCATTGACCACACGACAAACACAAGGATTTTATGCAAAGATCAAGGCATGAACAAATTTTGACACTAAAAAGGACATTATATTCAAAAAAAAAATATTTTGCTTCTTTTAACCTTAAATCCCAACATAAATAACTTAATATTACCCTAGGATTAAAGTGTCAATTTATGAAAAAATAATAGACCCAAGATTAATCCCATTATTTGGGTTAATCTTATTCTAACTCAGGGTGTTTTTCTTGACAAATATATATATATATACACATTATCAAATCAAACAAGTATGATAAAAACAAAATAAATAAATAAACAAATAATATTAAAAATCAAAGGCATAGCACAAATATCATCAAAAAATATTTAACCAAGCATTTCATAATGATAAAATGTAACCTCAAACATAAAATGGCACCCCACATCCCAATACTCATTTTAAGAATTTTTTGACATTTTTATGTTTGAAGATTGGTGAGGCTGGGTGATTGGTTGTTTTTTCTTCTATAATCGTGGCTTGTGTTCGAAACCCAAGCCATTTAATTTGTTTTTTTCCTTTTTTTTCCTTTTTTTCTTCTTCTTTTCTTTTTTCCTTCTTTTTTCTTTCTTACCCCAAACCAGACCATAATAGGAAAAAAAACCCAAAAAACCATCGGTTGGCGGCCGTTAGCCGTTGCTTATCAGCAACGGTTGGCTCTTAAACTTCACCGTTACACTTTTTCAACCTTTTCTTTTCAAATCTGGAGTTGAATTTTTCTAAATCTTTTTAGATTTTTCTAAACTATAAGAGAAATTTGAACCTTTTACCTCAAATCCGATCATCATCCACCATTGGATCATTCCCAAACTCTAGTATGTTCTTCCCCTCAGTATGAGCTTCGTTTTCACCATTCGGATTCTCAAAATAAGCACTGAAACCTCTTTAAACAAAACCCTTACTTTGAGTTTTTTATTTTCTTGTGTGTTTTTTTTTTTGAAAGCTTGTATTGCTTTTTTTTATTCTTGAAAATTTATTTTGAGCCCCACTTTTTTCCTCCTTAGTGGTTATATGCACCAAGAAAAAGCTAAAATAGTTGGTGGTTTGGGAACCAGATCCATGGCAGAAGCTGCCATGGCTAGTTTTCTAGGCATGGCAGAGCAGTTGCCACGCTGAGCATGGCAGCTAGCCTTTCCTTTCTCTTTTTTTTTGTCTTTTCTTTTCTTTTGTCTTTCTTTTGGTTTTTTTTTTTTTTTGTGATTTCATGACATAAAGTCATGTTTGGTGTATAGGTCAAAATGACCCATTTTACACGGTGGCCTAGGTTCGAAACCTATGCCATTCTTTTTTTTTTTGCTTTCCTTTTTTATTGGTTTTTGTGATTACATGACTAAAACATATGCTTGGTTTGTTGGTCATAGGCAACCTATTGACAAGGGTGGCCTGGGTTCAAACCCTGGTCACTCTTTTTTATTATTATTTTTTATAATTTTCCACATAAGACTAAATTGAAATGAATTAAGCCCAATTAATCCGGATCTAACAAACCTAAATTAAAAATGGCCTAATTAATTGAATTATTTTGAATAACGAGTGTTCTAAAAATTGCTCGGATAAAATTTAGTATCTACACTCTCCAATTCTTGTGATTTTGGCATATGGAGAGTTGCTTAGGGAAGGTTTTTTAAACTTAATCAGCTAGCACAAATTTTGGCATAGAGTAGTCTCTCCCTTACGAAGGATTTCTAAGTTACTTGTATGGATCACCATTAGAGGCTGCACATGTGGATGGCTTTGATTTGCAATAATCGAACTCAATGTAAAAGATCAACGGAGTGTATTTTAATCTGAGAAGATAGACCTTTTTGGATTAGGTATCAAATCAGATTTTTTTCTTTCTTATTATGGGTAGATCAATCAAAATGCTTATAAATCAATCTGTTGATGTTATTTGGTATGTTTCACTACATTATTCTATGTTTTTGAGTTTAGTAATACCTCTATTGTTTAAAGCACTTATCAAATCCGAATAGTGGGTAGGCAGTAGATGCCCAAAATAAGATTCCTTTATTTTCAAGCTATAATTAGTCAAAATGACACTCGAAGACATGGAGAAAACCACTTTTATGACCAAGTAGGGGACTTTTTGCTGTAAAGTTATGCCTTTTGGACTCAAGAATGCTAGAGCAACTTATCAAAGAGCAATAGTGACATTATTCCTTGACATTATGCACAATGAGATAGAGGTTTATGTGGATGATATGATCGCCAAATCTCCAAAGGAGAGTGAACATTTTGCTAGCCTTTAGAAACTCTTGAAATTATTGTGTAAATACCAACTAAAGTTAAATCCTATTAAATGCACCTTTGGTGTCACCTTCGACAGTCTATTAGGCTGCATGATGAATGATTGAGGGATAGAGGTTGACCCTGACAAAGTCCAAGGCATTTAGAATTTGCCACTGCCTTGTACAAAAAAGGAGGTGAAATGTTTTCTAAGAAGGTTGAATTACATAGCTAGATCATATCCAAGTTAACTAACAAATGTGATGTAATCTTTTAAGTACTCCAAAAATAGAACCTTGGTGAGTGTAATGATGAGTGTTAAAAAGCATTCAACAAGTTCAAACACTACATGTCAAACTCGCCAGTACTTGTACCATCAATGCCTATCAGCTTTTAATCTTGTACCTATCTACTTTTGATAAGTCTATAGGTTGTGTATTTGGTCAACATGATGATTCAAATAAGAAAGAGTAAGCTATCTACTATCTGAGCAAGAAGTTCATAGAGCATGAAAATAACTACTTAGTAGTTAAGAAACTATGTTGCACTCTAGCTTGGATATCTTGGAGATTAAGGCAATACATGCTATACCACACTAAATTGTTAATCACCAAACTTGACCCCATCAAATAATTATGCGAGGCCCCTACCTTGTCAAGAAGATTAGCCAATTGGCAAGTCTTGCTTTCTAAGTAGGATATTATTTACATTAAATGAAGTGCAATAGCCAACTTTTTGTCAAGATAAGCAATGAATGACTACAAATTATGTGATTTCAAATTCATAAATGAAGATCAAATGTTTGTATCTGAGGTAAAAGATTCTTTCGATTGCAGACAAGTTTAGAAAATGTATTTTCATGGAGTTTCAAATGCATTGGAGTACAGAATCGGGCAATTTTGATCTCACCTAATAGAAAATATTATCCCTCCATAGCTAGATCAAACTTTGATTGTACCAACAACATAGTCGAACATGAAGCATGCGTCGTGGGACTTCCAGCTACCATTGAAAAAGGTATCATGATTTTGCAAATGTTTAAGGATTCAACCTGGTAATTTATCAATTTTGCAAAGAATGGACAACCCAAGATGTTATGCTATTATAGGAAGCTAATCTTTGAACT
This sequence comes from Adansonia grandidieri, assembly GCA_038382065.1. Lineage (NCBI taxonomy): Eukaryota > Viridiplantae > Streptophyta > Magnoliopsida > Malvales > Malvaceae > Adansonia > Adansonia grandidieri. The sequence goes on along the minus strand of JBBYHK010154625.1, from coordinate 8,017 downwards.
AAGATAAAACTTCATTAAAATTAACTTTTAGCACTTGTCACTGAAGAAACACCAAATGGTTGATACCTTTGGAACTTTGACGTCAATGTTCAAAGTAGACCAAGAGTCAAAGGTCATGCCTACTCATAAGAGCATCCATGAAACTCCAGCATTTTGCCATAGCATAGAGGAGGAAAACCATGGATTACTGTGGTACCATGACATTTTTTGATATGTTCAAGACCATTAATACCCTTAACACGTCACTAAAACTATGAAAAAGACTATTCAAGGAATGGCTATGGGTTTTGTTTTGGATGATGGGATCTTATATAAGAAAGCCAAGATTAGGTATTACTCAGGTTTGTGGATGCTTTAAAAGCTAAAAGAATCTTGGAAGAAATCCATAAGGGAATCTACGGCACATATGCCAATGGACACCAAATGGCATTGACCATGCTCGAAAATATTATTATTTAATCCTCAAAAAAAATTACATCAACCATGCTAAAAAATACCATAAGTGCCAAAACTATACAGACAAAATTCATGTCCCATCATTACCTTAGCAATTCATGACTACTTATGGCCTTTTTCATGTAGGGCATAGATATGATCGCCCTCTATCATGGTTGAAGCTTTTTATAAGCATTATTTATTTGATCATAGTTGACCATTTCACCAAATGAGTGGAGGCAGCCTTATACACCAATGTGACTAAGTCAGTTATTTGTAAATTTGTGAAGCTAGACATCATCTATCAAGATAAGCTATCTAAATAATCATTATAGATAATGCATGCAACTTGAAAAAAAATGATACAAGCCATTATAACTTGGTGTTGTATCATCCAAAAGTTAATGGGGCAGTTAAAATAGCCAATAAAAAGATCAAGAAAATAGTTAAGAAAATAGTTGAAACATACAAAGACTGGTATGATAAGCTACCCTTTGCACTACACGTCTACTATATAGTGGTTTAAACTTTTATGAGTGATACCTCATTTTCCCTAGTCTACAGTACAAAAGATGTTTACCTATCGAGGTTGAGATCCCTTCACTTAGGATCTTAATGGATCTTAATGGATTAGGTTTTCATACAATGAACTTGAGAAAAGAGTGAAAGCTATCTATTTAGGTAAATATACTAAAAGCGTATAATAAGAGCCTATAACAAGAAGCTCCATCTTTATTAATTTCAAAAACATGACTTAGTGCTTAAAAAGATCCCTCTAATCCATAAAGATGCCAAAAAATAGACCTAAACTAGAAATGGACCTATGTAGTGAAACATGTCATTTTTTTAAAAGCCCTAATAACTGGAATGGATGGCAATGACTTACCAAACCTGATGAATGTAAAAGGGTTGAAGAAGTACTACACCTAAAAAGGAATTTAGGATGAAAACTGAGAGGGTTTCCTATAATCCTAAAAAAACTTGGATGAAAACCCAAAAAGGCATCCAGGTAAACAAACCTAGTTAAATTAAAACCAGAAAGTGTGGCTTAGGTAACTGAAACTTACCTTGGCCTAAATCAAATCTAGGCTATCACTAACTTGACTATCCACCTAACCTTAACCTAGCCTACTCAACTTCACTCTTGATCGAACCCATAGAGAAAATAAGGTGTTTACCAAGCCAATGGCAACCACCATATCGCAGGGTAATTCAAATTATTAAAGATCAACAAATACTACAAAGACTATTTATTTAAGAAAAAGATTATGTGTAGTGCTTGTCAGCGAGTTCATGTCATTAGCATCAACGGCACCAATTACCTAGAAAAACCTATCCTTAACTCTCTTTGTTTATCTTAGAATTCTTCATGACTTGTAATCTTTTCTTCTTGAATGGATTACAGTTACTTGCATCTCTTTCATTTCTTTTATGTCACACTGCATTGCATGTTGCATCATGTTTATCATTTGGTTGATAATACTTGATAAATATGCAAAACTGATAATAGGATTTCCTAGTATTACTTTGAAGAAAACAAAAATTTTAGAGAAAAATCTTTTCATGCTTGAAGGCTAAAAATGAACCTTGAACTATAGGTGGTTTTACTTTTAGACATTATCATTTTGAAAACATGCTTGAAACTTTCTCCTAGTAAACTTTAGTTGAAGAGTAAATTCTAAAGAATCCACTTTTAATCCCCCACGTTAGCACTTAAAGCCCTAATTAGTCTACTTCGACTATCTAGAGCGACCCTTTAAATCAAATTGAAAAATGAGTCCACTAAGCTTGTTAACAAGGCTAGTTGACAAAAAAAATCCTAAATGCCAACCAATCAAGCTCTAAGACCCTCTTTACAAATCATGGGCAACCTATATCTTCTAAAAACAACTTTAATTATTCAAAGCCTCTGGATATCAATAGTAAAAAGAGTAAACCCTTAAGATAAAGAACAATTAATGAAACTCTTAGATAGGGGAAAGCAACTCATAATGCCATAATTGATTACCAGATTAGGCTGTCAAATCATCATATTGCATCATTTAAACATGGATTTGCATCTTTATGCACCTTTCATAAAGCATTTTTTATATACGACTCCTTGATTAGAAAGCTCCCAAACTTAAAAAATTTTAGGTATAAATATCTTATTCCAAAAACTTTGAGAAACCTTAAAAAGAACTTATGATCAAAAATCATCCTATTAAGGTCCCTATACTTAAAGCCTCAGTTCACAAAAAGCTGGATGCCTATCTAATTAGTCCATAGAGAGTTAGATGCCTATTAAGTTAGCCCATGAAAAGCTGGATGCCTATTGTGTAACTTTATAGAGCTAGATGCCTTTCAAATCAGCCCACAAAAAGCTAGACATCTATTGAATCAATCTAAAAAAAGGCTAGACACGAATTATGTTAGTCTATCAAAGTTAGAATCTTATCGACTTTATCCACCATAAGCTAGACCTTATCGAGTCAATCCATAAAGAGTAAGAGGCTTATCAAGTTAGTCTACAAAAAGTGAAATGCCTATCGAGTTAGTGCATAAAAAGCTGGATGCTTATTCAGTCAGTCTACGAAGAGTTAGACACCTATCGAATTAGTCCAAAGAAGGTTAAATGCCTATTAAGTTAGTCTACAAAAAGCTAGATACCTGTCAACTTATTCTAAGAAAAGCTAGACACCTATCGAGTCAGCCCACAAAAAGATAGACACCTATCGAGTGAGTCTACAAAGAGCTAGATGCTTATCATGTTAATCCATGAATAGCTAGATGCTTATCGAGTTAGTCCATGAAGAGCTTGATGGTTATTAAGTCAGTCCACAATGGGCTAGATGCTTATTCAATCTATAAAGCATTAGATGCTTATCAAGTCAGCCATAAGAAGCTAGACTCCTATCGAGTTAGTCCATGAAAAGCTAGATGCCCATCAAGTTAGTCTATGAAAAGCTGGATGCCTATTTAAGTTTATCCACAAAGAAGGGTGCAGCTGCTGAGTGCAAGTCCATATTAGATGGCACCTATTTAGGGAGGTCAAGCCTTAAAAAACCTAACATAGTAAGGAGGTCAACCTTATAAAAGCCTATTTAGTTTATATTGTACTAATCAAAATCACTACCAACACCATATTCATCATGATAAAGTATTAATTAGATTTCATTTTTACTAGCACTCAAGAGACTTTATTCCACCCGGATAAAATAGTGCCTATTAGTCTTTGCCATGTTCATGATACTCAGCAACTGCTAGAGTGCCAGCTATAAACACCATATTTTCTCCAAGTAATTTTTGAGTCATTCGTTATTTAAAATGATTTGATTAACTAGGCCATTTTAATTTAGGTTTGTTAGATCCAAAAAATACCAAAAATATAAAAAACATAGAAAAATAAAAATGGGGTTAGTTGTCATCCCTTTTGTAGGGCTGGTTGCCATGTTAGTCATGGTAGCCAACTCATTCCTTGGTTCTTAGCCCTCATTACAACCTATTCATTCCTTTGTCTGTTTCTATTGTAAAGTTAACAATGGCAACCATTACCAAGATCTGAGTCCTTTAACCCATGAACAATTTTACCGACCACCTCAAGCTTCTTATGGATATATTTCAGCTCTAAATTGGAGCAAAAAAATGATGGAAAATACAAAAAATATCATGATATGCCTTTACCAGACATAATAGTGCTTGAATTGCTTAAATGGTGACATGAACACTTTAAAAAGAGTTGCCTTTGGGTTATCCCTTGATTGGGATTTGAATTAGGCTTGATTAGATGATAATAAAAGGAAGAACCAATAAACAAATTGTTGGTCCAACCGATCTTGGATGACCTCCATAAAGTGGCTATAAACTTGGAGCCGCCATTAATCATTTTAGGCTAGGCATGATTAGATGCGTATCAGAAATGATATTCATTGTTAAAAACTTCATAGCATCGATTTCAAGGTCTATAAAGTCTAAAGATTCATGGACTTGGTTCAGGAGTTAGCACCTTCTAGCCATGCCTTACATTGATTTTGGTTTTTTTGATTTTGACTGATCATTATTTTATTATAATCCTCTTTTAATGCATAAATTTTATGTGAAATTATAAACTCAGGTTTTAAGGAAAATTTTGAATCATGTGTGTGCCTTGGAGATGTAGGGATCATAAGGACTGTTTTGCATGAAAATGATCTTTAGATTTAATTTTGAAAATCATATTCTCCTTATCAAGCACTAGAAAGATACTAACATTAAAAATTGCCTTTAATTTTAAAAAAATGTTTTAGAAATATGAATACACGATGGACTTCACTAGAAAAACGTGTTAGTAAGACAAAAAAGGATACAATAATATTAAATAAAAATAAACACAAAATCATAAAAATGGGGGATAGTCAAAATGTATCTTATAATTATCTTTGATTATTAAGGAATTACTTGAATGACAATTTTGAGGCATGTTTGGACTCGGTGCATGCTTGAGGTGTGAAAGAAAGATTTTGGTTAAATGGTCGAAGGATATTCAGGAGAGAGAAAATTCAAAATTTTAGGTGAAAAGTGGGGTTAAAGTATCCACTCGGAAGACTAGTTTAAAGTATCTCCAATAGTGAATGTTTTATTGATTTTTGAAATTTGAATAAAATTTATAAAAGTGGGGTTATAGTATACTATCAAAAGATAGGGCTAGAGTATCTCTAATGGTAAATGTTTTAGTGATTTTTAGGATTTGAATGAAGTTTGTAATAGTGGGGTTAGAGTATTTCCTTAAAAGACAAGGTTGGAGTACCTCTAATGGTGAACACAAGAGAATCTGTATCCCAAATGAAGTTTTACCTCATGGAAGAATAGCATTTAAAATTAACAAAAATAGCATAAATACGTGGTGAAAACAATGAGGAAATAGTTGGACTTCCTTGTTGATCTTTAGAAAGGATGTCAACATGGAGCATATTAAAATTCAAACTTAATAAAAATTAAATCATACATATAAAAAAGGATTACCAAACTTTCAGATATCATAATCTATAGTAATATCCAATATAAGCAAATCTGAAAGTGGTTGGCTTATTGTTTGATTGGATCTACAAGGTCATAAGGATCACATTTATCTTGCCTTTAATGGTAATACATATATATGATAATGGAAGCTTTTTCAAGGATCAATGGTTCTCCAATGCTAGCCAAAAGACTCAACAATTAAGATTATCATAGTGTTTCTTCTTTCAACAGATCCAAGAACTCTTTCAGGATAGTGTTTTCACTAAAGAAAAAGAGAAGAATGCATAAGGTAAGAGAAGGAATTTACGGTGGTGGCACTTAGAAAACTAGAGACAAACAATTTTCTTTTAAAAGTTAACTTAATTCAAAAGTGTTTTAGTTCTTCTACGACCCCATTAGCCACCTATTCTCCTTAGTATCTTCTAACTAAACCCAATTCAATCTCTTCTAGAAAAGAGAGAGTTGATCAACTTTAATGGCTTGTATAGCGAAACTCTTTCACCTCAAGTAATTCAAACTTGATAAATCATTTTTTCCCTAAGGTTTGAAAAATCATAATGCTTTCATCCGAACTAATCCGGGGATGAACAAGACCTTGTTTTAAAGGTATTTTGATGCATTTTTAGGGAAAAATATTATAAATTTCATGAAAAATCATTAGGGATTTTAAAGTGATTTTCAATTTGTAACAATGCTATTGCCAGTAGAGGACAAAATAAAGTAGGATATTTCTTATTTTCTTAATGTTTACAGGTCCAAACTCGAGTCATCGACATTCAAATGTCCATGACTGAAAGGAAAGAGTGGCATGAGTGTTACAAACTCATTTGCATAACCTCAGAGTATTTTGGGATGATGACATAGCCCGTTGATTGTACCACTTAAGGTTTTGACTCAAATACGAGGCACGAAAATTTCAAGAACAATTGTAAGGCCATTTTCATTGCAAAATCAGAAGATTTGAGCTCGTTTAACCAAGATTTTAGATCTAGAAAACTTAATTTTCCCCAAGATATTTTGCAAACTTTAAGGAAAATGCTAAGTTCATGCTAATCCTTATTGGTTGAGGTTAACATGCTTGGCTTGGGGAGGTTTTAAAAATCAATTTTTAATAGCCATCAAACATGCATTTAGACAAGGAGAAGACAATGAACATACAAAGGGATGGCATAAAACATAAATAGGGATGCAAACTTTACCAATGGTCTTGACAAAAAGTGTTATGCTCTTTGACAAGAAAATGTTATGGAAGTTGAAAATGACAATGATTCATGACAAGATGCTAGCTAATGTATAAATATGCTTGAAATATGTTAGGCTACTGATTCATACATGGATTAATCATAACAAGATGCATTGATATGGCATAAAATGCAAGAGCAAGAGCTATCAAAAGAATAAGGATAAAATGAGGCATTTTGCACATCAAAGGGGCATTAAGGCATCCACATCCTAAACTACCATAACCAAAGGCCACATTGATGCATGAGAATCCTAATAGGGTGATGGAAACATGGAGAGCTCCCTAAAATGATAAAGATGCTGAAAAACAAAAAATGAAAGTGATAAAGTAAGAAGTTATACTAATAAAACTTTAATTTTTGGCCAAATAGTTAGAGCAGCAGAGATGGCTTGAATTTCCCTATTTTCCCTATTGTTAATAAGCAAGAAAAAGAGAAAAATAATGAGGTTTTGCCTTTGGTATGGATAAGGGTTATTTTTGGAATGTGTAATGGTTGGGAATGTTTTGGGACTGTTTTTGGGTGGTGAGTGAAGAGCTACAGGATTCTAGTTTTCTTGTTGTAGGAATGTGTTTTGGAAGCTGAAAATGAGCTGGAATCTAACCTTTTTTAGCTGAGATCTAAGTGGTCTATTTATACCAGCATTTTGAAGCTAATTTGAGGTATTTTTGGTTATTTCTCAAGGGGGACACAGTGATGTAAGCTTGGTGGCTATAGAGTGGCTGTAGGGAGCAACTTGCTGCCAAAGTGATGGACATAAGGTGGCTGGTTTAAATGCTGAAATGATTTTTCCAGCAAATAGGGTGGTTGATGGTGATCTTGGTCAATAAACTAGGGAGGAGTAGGGTGATCATGTGACATTGACCCTTTTGATCTAATTTAGAATACAAAAAAATGTTTCAATTAATTCAAAAGTCCAAATTCGTAATCTGATATAGGTTTTGATCCTTTCTAATGCAAAGAAATGAGTTAAAATCAAATTTTAAAAAATTAGCCTGGACAAGATAACGTGTCTACAGTAATAATCTCCATTTTGTTTTTGTTATTAGGCACCGCAATTGTGTTCTCTTTATTGGGATACATGATATTGATGCTTTGGTTTGGCAAGAAAAGGTTTTCTTTCCACCATTTTGCTTATAATTAAGGTTTGTCCATCAAATGAGTCAAACTTGGATTCTCATAATAATCTACATTCTTTTTGTGACTGGGCACTACAATCATGTTCTCCGCTTTGGGATACACAACATTGATGCATTGGATTTGTAAGAAAAGCTTTTCTTTCCACTATTTTGCATATTATTAAAGCTCATCCGTGAAGTGAGACAGACTTGGATACTCATAATAATCTCCATTCTTTTTGTTAT